>CAJQZJ010032578.1:4706565-4720365 GCA_907164525.1 Lophiomys imhausi | reverse complement strand
CCTGCCTCTGCCTCCCAAGTGCTGGGATTAAAGGCGTGCGCCACCACTGCCCGGCTGAAATTTTATTCTTAAAAAAAAAAAAAATCAACAAAAACTGTAACTCGGGGGCTGGTGAGGTGGCTGAGCTGGTAAAGTGCTTGTCTAGAATGCACAAAACTAGAACAGCTCTGATCCTCAGCACAGCACAGAATCAAGCACATTGACGCTCAGCAGCGGCTCCAGGGGCCCACTAGGAGGCCTCAGACACTCAAGGTCACCCTCAGCTACATGCTGAGTTCAAAGCCAGAATGGGTGCACTCTGTCTCAGAAAGAAAGATAACAGTTGAAAAAGAAAAAAGTGACAACACTTTCTATCTGTGATCTGCCCAGTTATGTTCCTGGTACTAACTCTTTAGTCTAGGTCATCTTCTGGGAGACCTACTCTTTTAAACACACCAGACCTTTATTTTCGTATGGTCTGACACTGCCCCTCCAGGAGCCGAAGGTCTTATAACCCAGTGTGGTGCTACCTGGAGATGAGGCCTCTGGGAGATAATCTGATGGAGGTGAATCATAAAGATGGAATCCTGGGGCAGATGTCCGGGCTCCCTTCCTCTTCCTCTTCTAGGAACACAGTTTGCTGAGATTACTCACTCTAAGGAAGAGTGCCTGGGGACTGCAGCAGCAGCAAACTGCCTCACTGGCCAGGGTTGAACAGACCTGTGTCTTGTGGGCTGATGCTAGTTGGAGTGTCCCCTTTTAATGCCTGCTTACTTTTCCTCATGGAAAAAGAATTCACTGCAATTGTACTATTCACTTGGGAGAAAATCATCACCACTCAACCTTTTCTTTCTCACAGAAGAACACAGAACAGTCTTCCAAGTCTCTTGGTTTTAAGATCTCCCACATAGCACTGTCTCCTTCCTTAGGTTCTGTTTAAGGGCTGACACTGTGTATCCAGTAACACAGAGGTTACTGTGATGAGCTGAAGCTACTTGATGCAGCAAAATCACCAGAGACACAAGCTACAGAACGAACAAATACACAGATGGACATCATCCATATATAGAGTTTTCCTTCCTTCTATTTCTTCTTTCCCCATGCTGGGGATCAAACTTGGGGCCTGTGGTAGCACAAACTAGACCCCTTGCCCCTGTTTGTTTGTTTTGTTGATATTGTTTTCTTTTGTCTTGTTGATGCCACACTATGGCATTCAGGCTGACCTTGAACTTACTATAAAGCCAAGACTGGCCTCAAACTTATAACGCCCTTGTTTCTGCTACCAAAAAAAAAAAAAAAAGAAATCATGAGCTTGTCAATTATTCCATTTTTCAGCATGATTATAATAGTGAAAAACTTTCTTGATGAACTAAGAAGTAGAACTAAAAAATATAAATATTCTGGTGGTGCACGCCTTTAATCCCAGCACTCGGGAGGTGGAGGCAGGCAGATCTCTGTGAGTTCAAGGCCAGTGTGGTCTACAGAGTGAGTTCAGGACAGCCAGGGAGGGCTCTGTTACACAGAGAAACCCTGTCTTGAAAAAAAAGATTCTCTTAAACACGCAGCAATAAGAAGTCCTTTCTGTTACTGTTCCTGCATATCTCCAAGTGAACAATTTTTAGTGTTACTTGGGTAAAACTTTTTTAAGGATGTGTGGGTGTCTTGCCTGCATGCGTATCCGTGCACATATCTGGTGGCTGAAGAAGTCACAGGAGGACTTTAGAAGCTGTAGTTAAAGACAGTGCTGGGAGTCAAACCTGTGTCCTCTGAAGGAACAACCAATGGCTGTTAGCTGTTTAGCCATCTCTCCAGCCCACTGAATACAACTTTTGACCAGCTAGTTGACAGTATAGCTAATAATAACTATTTAGTAAAAATTTTAATTATAAAATGGAAGGAAAAATATCTTGACTAAATAAACTGAAAAAAACTTGAAAATAACTACAATGTGGCAGTGGGAGACTGAAAGGGAAAATAAGATTCCAAACAAAGCCAAAGTAATTATTTATTGGTAATTCCCACCTCTGCTTTTGAATGGAAACTATTGCTCAAAGCCATGAATCATTGTAACAATGAAACAGCATCAGCAGTTTATCTGGGCTAGTGCATTTATTTAATTAGTGAATAATCATTCAGTATTATCAGGCTGGCACATCTAAACTACCCACTTTACAGACAAGGGGACGGACTCGGAAGCCTAGTCACTCACTCAAGGAATGCTCAGAGCTCAACTGGGGAGTCCGCACGGCCCAGCTGCCAGACCCACTGGGCTCCAGCGGATTATGAATTCTCTATCTTACTGACACTTTGCCAATTTGTCTTCAAGTAGCATTTATAAATTACAGCCATCACAGAGGCTATTTCTATTACTATCTGAAAACTTCAGAGATGTAACCTGAAGTAATAAACATGAAAGAAAGAAAGAAAAAAGAAAACTTCAAAAGGAGACTTTGGGACCCGCACTCCATCCTCTTTTCCTACAGCTATGTCTACAACACTGGGTTGAAAAAGAAAAGGAAAGCAAACAATTCTGATTATAGAATGATATGGTTGACTCTAAAGACAAAGAATGAAGACTATTGGCCTGAAGACAAGAATCACATAAATGCAAAATAAACTGTAGCATCAAATCTGCAACTAAAGCCACAAGGGCGAACCACATGGCAGAGCTGGCAGCGCTGCACACATAACACCTGGCTGAGGAGCACAGGCGACGGAAAGTTTGATCACTGTCACCAGCACCACACCGCCAGCCACGCTAAGTCTCACCCTTACAAGGTCAGAGTCGTCTCTCTTGTCACTCTTTCTTCCTGGCAAAGGCGAGGATATTGTGTAGTCTTCATTTTCACTGTGATCCATTTCAGAGCTGTCAAGCCTTTGAACAGAGACATCTGCAATTATTTCTACCATCAAATAGCCTTTGTTGACTGCTTCACTGTATAGCTTTATAACTTCATTTTAAAGACAGTTTTATCTACCATATTTCATACTAAATGAGTAAGCAATACCTATTTAATAAATTAAGGAACTAAACAATAAATTCATTTTACCATATGATATATATTTTTTTTTTGGTTTTTCGAGACAGGGTTTCTCTGTGTAGCCCTGGCTGTCCTGGACTCAATTTGTAGACCAGGCTGGCCTCGAACTCGCAAAGATCCGCCTGCCTCTGCCTCCCAAGTGCTGGGATTAAAGGCGTGCGCCACCACTGCCCGGCTACCATATGATATGTTGAAAACTAGATTGCACTTTGGGGCAGAAGCATGGAAATTAAGGCCTGCTGTTAGTGTGTTTGGCTGGCCTATGTGTAGCCTGCCCTGCCCTGCCCCTTCCCTGCCACCGTTTCATCTTTACTTCTCTCTGCAGCAACAGCATGCAAAGTTATTACGTTTCTTGTTTGACATCTTCCCCCTGTTAAAACATAACCACTGACTTTTGGCAATTTCCCTCAGGATGTAAGCCTATGCAGGACTGGCTGGAGGAGCATCAGCGTAAGCTCTCTTGCTCCTAGAAAGCTTTGTTCTTCTGCATCAGCCTTGCCTACTTATTTACTAAACTTTTTACTTGATGTGATGACACACGCTAGGAGGCAGAGGCAAGAGGATTTATGTGAGCTCAAGACCAGCCTGGTCTACACAGCATGTTTAGGACAGTCAGGGCTCTATAGAGAGACCTTGCATCAAAACAAGCAAACCAACTTGTTTACACACTATTGAACTCCTGAATTGCAAGCTCAGCCAACAAAGGGTGCATTTTACAAGGGAGGAAAAAAGAATCTGTTTGTTCAAACTACTTTTTTTTTTTTTGGTTTTTCGAGACAGGGTTTCTCTGAATATCTCTGGCTGTCCTGGACTCACTTTGTAGACCAGGCTGGCCTCGAACTCACAAAGATCCGCCTGCCTCTGCCTCCCAAGTGCTGGGATTAAAGGCGTGCGCCACCACCGCCCGGCTGTTCAAACTACTTTTAAAACAAACAATTTTGTCTAAAAGAAATTCAAACAGTATCAAAGACATTCAAACAGTATCAAAAAATACACACCCCATATTAAGCTACTACAAACACTGTTGAGATGTATGTTTTCCCAAAAAAAGCTCCTACTGGGTGCACCCCAACAAGGCCATTCCAAAGTAAAGGCCCTGCAACACTGCTCTACACAGCTGATGTCACTCATTGCCTCCCATGAGCGTGCAGCTCTCACCGGTAACTAACAAACAAACAAAGAAAACAAGCCATTTCCTTTACTGTGTGCACAGCTGCATTTGAGCATGTGTGAAGTGGTTCTCCCCTTCTCTCTACCCAGTTAGTCCCAGGGACCAAGCTGGGGTCTTCAGTCTTGGCAGCAGATGCCTTTACACAGTGAGCCAACCGTGGGCGGATGACCTCTTGTATTAGTGCTTTGGTTGCAGGTAGTGCCTGCAGAGGCCAGAGAGGGCATCAGAAACCCCAAAAGTGGTGTTACAGACGGCCGTGAGCTGCTACATAGGTGCTGGGAACTGAACTTGGGTCCCGTGGAAGAGAGGCCAGTGCTCTTAACTGCTAAGCCATCTCTCCAGCCACTGAACTCCTTAATTTTTAGTTATTTAGGTTTTCAGTGTATGAATGGCCCTTAAGTGAACAACTAGTTGTGTCAGTGGTAAACAATGAGGTCAGACAGTTATTATTACTAGCAGGTATTACTCCAGTAAGCTGACATATGAAAAGCTAAGTATCTATTATTCGTTAGGAACTGCCAACTCATCCCACTCACTGACACCGAACATTTACAACTGTACTGCGTTAGATCTCACAGCCTTGTTGGAAGCAGACATAAAGCAGGCTGCTTCTTGCGCACTTGCCTCCCCTTTATTCTCCCAGGAGAGCTTGGGTTTGAGCTGCTGCTTGCATTGCTCACTGTTTCCATTCTCGATGACTTGGTCTGAGACTGCTTGCCTGCTGCTGACAGTGGCTTATTAACTGCTCCTAGAACATTGGCTGTTTTAGGCTGAAACGAGAAATACACAATTCTTCCTATTCAGTTAACACTAAAAGAACCAGATCAAGAACTCGTAGCAACTTCAATATATTCACACACAAATCACAAAAAAATTATCTATCCTTAAGCAAAATAAAGATGACAGATGAAGTGTCACTTGCACAACATAAAAACCTGTAACGACGCATTACTGCGATTGCAGCACTTAGGAAGCTAAGGCAAGAACACTGAATCCAAAGCGAGCCAGGCTGCCAGGCTCCCTAGCATGGTTGCTTCAGGACAAACAAGCAGCAACCCCCAGAGACAACAGAGTGATTGAGTTTTAGTTATCTGGAGGGAAAGGTTTCCACAGATTAAGACAACAAATGAAATGTAGACCAGTCATGAAGATGGAGACCTGGTATGGAAAGGTCTAAGACTTCTTTTTAAAAGTTTTCATTTAGATTGGTATAAGAAGTCTAAAGGATGATGGTCTCCATGGTGTTGCTATGAGCTTTTTCTTTTTTTAAGTGCATCTTAGCTGGTATCTACATAGTAAGTACAATTAGTTTGTAAATCCACAAATGGAAGACAGCTAATTTTATTTCCTCCCTTGGACACAAAAATTAAAAAAAAAATAGCACAATTAGGCCAAAAACCACATTAGAATTAGCTACCACATAATTACTAAAACAATTCACAAAACATACTTTTCCAGGAGTGAAGAATGATTTCATTTCTGGAGGCAGATAATTTTTGGTGTTACTGAAATTCTGTAAGCAACAGAAAAGACAGTGAGCTCTGAGACAGGCTCTGTGAGGACAAAAGCCAATGGAGCACACAAGAGCATTCACTTTCATGCTCCTATTTATTTAATTAGCTAAAACATGTAACTTCAGGCAGTGGCTAACCCCACAGACAATTCCAACATTAAGCATGCCAGACAACTCATTCCTGCCCAGCACTCCAAAGAGGAAGAAGTCACGCAGACACTGCTCTCAACATCAAGAGGACGGTGTGCTTTCTTTCCAAGCTCTGCTGCTCAATACGCTTACAGAAGAGTCTATGAGGGCTGACATGGCACACAGGGGGCAAGGGTTGTGAGTATCCTTGCATCTGCCCCCAGAGCCCTGGCTGTATGTGTTTCCTCCTGCTCCCTCTCTAGGGCTTGTAACTTCAGACACTGTGTAGCAGCCCTTCACCTCTCATTTTGAATCAAAGGCCAGTAACTCACAAACACTTTGGTACGCTTCTACCTGCGCTCTTAGAACAGCTTCAGATGGAAACAAACTCTGGATCTTCCTAGTGGGTATCCAGCCCTTCCTAGCCTCCACTCTGGTCTAGAGTCTCATTTCTGAACCAGGTACCTTTCGTGCTATGGTAGTTACAAGCTCTTACTACTGATCCTCTTGTCCTCCCACAGCCCAGTGCAGAGCACACACACACTTCACGTCACGCCCACAAATAGATTCTAAAGTAATTACCTTGTCAGGTTGGGTGAAAAACCGAGCTGGAAGCACTGGGTCTTTAGGGGATTCTAAACTGTACGTGGTGCTCTTCGACATGATGATGTTCATGGCAACATCACACACAGTGTACAATTTCTGCAATGGCCATTTTTTAATTAATTAGTAAGACTGCCATCTTAGACCCAGGTCTAATTCTACAACATATACTTACATTAAAACATAAACTAATAAAGAAATTCTTAGGATAAATATTAATGGCTTATATTATTGTTTATATTAGTACAACAAGACCAGTATGATTCAGTATTAGAATTACTACTAAATTAGCATTTGAATTGGTATAATAATTCTGCCTTAGCAATCCCAATTATCACCAACAGAAATGATAATACTGTTTATAAATATGAAAGACATTGTATACCCTATACCAAAATATTTAAATCAGCATGGCATCACCATTACTTATAGTGCATTACATACTTCATTCATTTTTGTGTCATCTGGTCCTTGCGCATCCTTTGTCTGTTTAATATTTTCTACCATCTTTCTGATAAATGCATGGCTGTTGTTTTCATTTTTAGCCATCAATATCTCCAGAACAAACCAAAGACATCTAAGAAGACAAGAACAAAAGAAATATGAAGAAAAACCTCATTAAATACTGATGCAATGATTTTCAATACTAATATAATGAACCTAGATTATAATTCCAAAAGAGGAAAAAATTAATAGAAACAGCTACAAACTCAAAATGAAAGAACAGGGAAAAGCCCATGTTACACACATATACTACAACGGGTCAGCAAAGCTGATCTAAGTTCAGATTCTCAACAGATTCTGTATGTGGAAGGTTAAAGAAATGCAGGATGGAAAGAACCAAACAATTTTAATTCCATGCTATGGCAGTAAAGAAAGACTGGCCAGAAAAAATGAGGTGACTCCAGTCCTGAGAGGACATCTTCAGAAGAATACAACACTTAAGCCAGGGGGTTAGGAACAGTTAAGAGATGAAAAAGAAAAGCATGCCGGACACCCATAAACAGTGCCTTTACTTACTGAGGTTAAAAAAAAAAAAAAAGTAAATGCCCTCTCTCCTATAAGAAAGGAATGCAATCACAGTTGATATATAAAGTAACAAGAAAAGAAAATGTGAAGCAAGATACTGTATCAGAAGAAAATGTAATTGCTCAGGTTCTGTGCCTTAGAATGAAGATAACCAGACAATCGAGAAAGGTGAAACTGCCAAGTGCATCGCAAAGGTATTTCACCTAGTTATTTAAAAAGTCAAGTGTTCTCAGATAAAGAAAAGCAGCCAGTGTTGTTCACTAATGATAACTACTCTAACACAGAACTCATTCTGAGAGACAGGATTTTAGAAATAGATGTTATGGCAAATAATACTGCATTTTCCCCTTGCCACAGTAAGCTAATGCTAATTTAAAATTTTATTTCCTGTAATATTACAAATAACTAACTATATTTCTATAAATCAAGAAGCTAATCATCATTTTGCTTTACTACTATAACAACAGCATACTAAATTAACTGATTCAAAATCACAATAGTCACCTTTTATTACAACTGAAATAGAACCAGGGCCTCAAGTTTATTCTAGGAATTATGCTGGTCTCAAAATGTCTCTCAATATCATGATATTCTCTATTCTCTCTCTACACAGGCAAAAATCTTTTCTCTAATTAGAGAACAGCAATGAAGTTGTAACTAAGAATACTTCCCTGGTTGCGAATGTGGCTCATTATGAAGAAACTCTTCTTTCTTTTTACACAGTCATTGCAAAGAAACGTGTCCTTACTACCCCTGAGGGAGGACATTACCAATTCACCTATCATGAAAAACTACAATTTCAGAAGGAAATAAACGATGAGAACTGGAAGAGAAAGCCTGAGTGGATTAATTACTTCAGTAGAAAAGTAATACCGCAGCTGCAGACAAACAGGGCTGAAAGTTAGTGGTCACATTTTAGAAATTAGGTAAGAACTGGAATCTGAAGAGATGACGGATGAGAGAGACTAAAAAAGAACCTTAGCGAAATGAAACACACAACTATATTTAAAACTGTAATTAATCTCCCATTATCAGCAGTAAAGAGGTAAAAACGATTTTCAGCAAGTAGGAAAATGGGATGAAAAAGTCTTACTCTTTCACATCTTTAAGTTGTTCGACATCCTGCACTTTGACATAATCTGGGTCATGCGCCAAAAGGTGAATTGTATACGGAACAACATACTCTGGGAGCAGAGACAATAGTTTTTCTGAAAAACAAAAAAGAAAACAAAAAAAAAGAAAGACAAACAGCAAACAAAAGCATCCAGGTTAGAAAAATCAAACTGCACACTCTTTTGAACATGTCCTACACCCCGTCAGCACAATGGGCTGGAGGACAGTACAGTGCTGAGACACCACACGTGTCCTAAAGGCCTCGCTAGCGTGCCTGGTGCTAACCAGGAAGGACAAGCCTATCAGTTCTCAAATGCATATGGAAAGGGTGAGCCACACAAACTCTTCTATTCTTTCTTAGCTGTATTGTAGGCAACTGTGTGTTGGTATTCCCTGACAAGTGACAGAGTGGACATGAGGACTGAAGTAATGGTCAGAAGGGCCATCCGAAAGAACAAAGCTCCTCCAACAGTGTAAATACAAAAAAGTTTTCACTTTAAATCTAAGAATTTTTATCTGCTGAGCAGAAGAGTAAATTCTATTGTAGAGGAGGTCAGGAAGGCATGCTGACTACGTCTGGGACGCAGTATACAGGAAGACTTGGATTCAGTCTCCTAACTCCATTTTAGTCAGACATTCAAACCGGGAGCACAATGTATGCCAATAAGCACCAGGCTGTCGTGGAACAGTTTCTGTGTGAACGGTAACGAAAGAACAAGCAAGAGAGAAAACAGCAATGCTCAAGTGACAGTGACATTCATCGCTAATAAACTGACAGGGCACCTACTGCTTTGCATCCATGTAATACAAAAAGAAGAGGACGCAGGAGGCTGGGGAAGGCATCTCAGGGAGGGAGAGAGGCGGAAGCTGGGGGGACCTACAGTAAGGGCAGCTCGCACTGCTGCTGACTGCGCTAGGCCGTCCACCCACTATATGCCAGGTGCTTTAGATGCACCATCTTTCAATCCGTGCAACAACCACAAGAAGTGAGTATAATTATATCAATTTTCCAAACAGGCAGACTAAGGCATGGATTGAACAACCTGACCAAACCCAGCAGTAAACTGCAGAGGTGGGATGTGACTACACGGCCTTCGCTTTTTCCAAGGTGAGGGAAAAGAGAAAGAGGGTCACAGTGGACAACTGACACGAAAACTGAATCACAGATGACTTAATGGGGTAAACTACATTTTCTGACTCTGTCTGTCTGGAAGAGAAGTGATTTCCAGAGCTGAGAACAACGCGGGGAAAGGTGGGCTGCACAGAACCTCAAGTACCCCTGCACACTGAGCGCAGCTCCAGTAGGGAGCAGCAGCGCTGAGCGCACAGCGCAGAATCGAACTTGAGCTGAGCAGAGAATGTAACCAGCCACTAGTGCTCCAATGTCACTCGTGAGCAGCTGAGAGCCTGCATGTATTTCAACCTGGAAGGGAGGGCAGCTGCTCTGTTCTAGAAGGGTGACATACAGCAGTGTGGTACAGGGGAAGCGGGAAGGGAGGGACAGAGCAGGCCTTTGGCAACACAGTGGGAATGAAGAGTGTCTACGACCATTCAAGTCAAGTACACCTGGCGTGAGAGCAGCAGGTATCCATGACATCTGGAAGAAGGGCAAATGCGACTGGGTGCTGCAGAGAGGGCAAACATGCACGAAGAATGCCTCGGAAACGACATGGATAACTGGGTAGGGTTTAAGGCACAGAAGTGAGAACAAAGATGGTGCTGATGTGACACACGTAAGTATGGGAATCTGTTTTCCAGATACCTCCAACGTCAGACTTATCTTCTCTGTTCATTTAGCCATTTGCACAAAGACAATATGAAACGTGAACAATCATGCTTAGATTTTTTTTAAAGTAAAGTACATATTTTTTTTTTAAGAAAAGGAGCTACTGAAAGATGCTGAATTTAGCCGGGCGGTGGTGGCGCACGCCTTTAATCCCAGCACTTGGGAGGCAGAGGCAGGTGGATCACTGTGAGTTCGAGGCCAGCCTGGTCTACAAAGTGAGTCCAGGACAGCCAAGGATACACAGAGAAACCCTGTCTCGAAAAACCAAAAAAAAAAAAAAAAAAAAAAAAAGATGCTGAATTTAAAGAAGTGTATACCGTAATAAATGACATCACTATGTTTTACTCTGGCAGAGCATCACTGACCGACAGAGGGAAGGTGCATGGTCCCCACCCGCACACTCACACTCACCACTAACAGCGGCATGCTGTTTCAGGTACTCCCGCCTCACGGTGATGTTCTTCACCAGGCACTGCCGGGCATGAGCCCGTCTCTCTTTCACGGGGTCTTTGGCACAAAGCGCACAGATGGCCATGTACTCAAGCGGAAGCCGTAAGCGGGAAAGGCCTTTGTGAAGTTTCTGAGCAAACACCTGCCTGACTTGATAGCACTCATCCTGCAAAGATAACATTATTCCAGGTATCATCCACAGGGCAGTGAGGAGTTCCACCTTCAGATAAGACCAAGTCGATGTGCAACCCGAGTCAGTGCTCAGAACAGGGGCTGTGACCCACCTCAGTTGGAGTATCAGCTGGGCCTGAAAACTGCCAGCTACACTGTTAGACAGCATCCAAGAGCCTCTTAAAACAGATGACACTAGCACACCTCTCCCAGCTCAAGTGAGTATGCTTAAAACAAGACGAAGAAAGTAAGGGGCTGAGCGCACAGCTCGGCACAGCGCTGGCCTCTCAGGCAGTGTTGGGGTGATGCCCAGCACTTCCAGACACAGTGCAAACATGATCTCATTGGTTGCTTTTCAGCTAGCATAAAGATTTTCTTTAAAATCTGCCCAATGAATGCATTTTAGTTTTATTGTTTCTAAAAACTGCTCAAATTAAAATGCTTAACTGTTAAGAGTTTCTATTCAATTCCAGAAAACCCAAATTACGTTTAATTGTGCAAGGGAGCCAAGCTACTGGTCACCCTGTGCCAGATTCACCTTATGACTTGCTTCAGCTTCACCCAAACCACCTCCCTAGCCTCCTCGTCTGTGTTCTCTGGGGCAGCATCTATCTGCTCTGAGACAGCATGCAACCTATACCTGCACTGGCCCATGCTCTGAGCACTACGCGTATCTTCGCACAGATTGAGGCCGGTGTGGATGTCTACCTAATTCACTTGCTGGTCCCTCCAAGACAAGAACAATGTCTTTATGGGTCCTCGTAAAGACGAGCACAGTAACGGCCCAGAGTGGACCAGAAGTTTTCTAAAGTGAGGAAACAGCTGCGATTCATCTTCCTGACATACAGACCCCCTCATGACTACGCCCTCTCAGCGTGTGTGCTCTCTTATTGCCGCAAGCTTAGGCACATCCTTTCTTCTACCTGTAATGACCGCTGGGTTTTCTTCAGTCTAAGCCATATGTGTGTCTTGCCCTTGTCTTCACTGCTTCTCTGTATGCAGGGACTGAACCTAGCACATTAGACAAGAGCTCTACACCAGTTGGCTTCTACCCCTACCACTTGGGCTTTTTCTGGTTTTGCTCCTTTTTTGGTTTCTCAAGACAGGGTTTCTCTGTGTAATAGTCGTGGCTGTGGCTGTCCTGGACTCAATTTGTAGACCAGGCTTGCCTTGAAGTCCTAAATTCTGGGATTAAAGGCATGTGCCACCACACCTAGCTCAGTTTTATTTTTCTGTACATGTGTACTTTTGCATGTGTGTATGACTGTGTACCATGTGGGTACCTGGTGCCCACAGAGGCCAGAAGAGGCATCAGATCCGCTGGGACTGGAGTTACAGACAGTTGCGAGGCACCTGTGGGTGCTGGGAGCCAGTACTCCTGATGGGTGAGCCATCTTGCCAGCCCCATGACTTGGTTTTTGGATTTTTGGTTTTGCCCAGGGTCTCATTATCCTACAACTTGAGCCTCCTCAATGCTGAGATTATGGGCATGTACCACCTGGTTAGTGTGGTCAGCAGTAGGGACATGTCATGTGCCCATCTTTAACCTTTTATTGTATATATTCCCTTTCATTTAATTTTAACTTCAGTATTATAACTACTTTAAAAATTTATTCAAGTATCCACAGAAATTCAGCCTTTCTACTGCCACACTCAATAAAGTTATCCTTTATCAGTATTAATGACAGAACTATATATACATCTATCATTATAATATCCAATTTCTGCAAATATGCTAATTTAAAACTTCATAACTAAAGTCCACTTATTATAGATATACATCTATTCACGCAATAGTGAATAGACCATTACTTAAATATTTCCCACCCAGACATCCACCTCCCTACTGAGACACACCCTTTAGGAACACAGCTTTGTCCCTCTAACTGCTCAGCATTTTAAAACCCAATACAAACTTGTTATAAAGCCCACTTGTGAATCATTTTAAAACTAACAGCCTTCAGTTACTAGTGATGGAAAAACCTATCTACTCACAGACAAGGAGCTTACAATGAACTACAGAAGAAACAACGTGTATGCAAGGGGTGTTTCGAGAGGTGCTACTAGGGAATTAAGGAAGTCTTCACAAACCTTTAGAAGATGGGTACCCTCCTAACATGAAAATGTAAAATAAGGAACAGCAATACAGTTTTATCAAAAAGAAGCAAACATTTGATACTTTCATGGCTATGGTTATAATAATAACTGGCTAAGTATGAGGAAAACATTACAAAGTTCTTTTGACTCACAATCTAAAGCTCCAGTCAGAGCTGAGTTCATTGCTAGGACCTTGATTTTTGTCTTCACTAGATCTCAGTCTATTTTCAGAGGCATTTTGAGCACAATTATTCTTAAAAATTCTTGTAGCACCTCAGAAATAGCTGAAATATGCTGTATACCTCATTGTATTATCAACACTTCTCTATATTTTCATTCTAAGAGCATGCTAGTTTTTATGATTTATTTTGCTTTGTATTTCTAGAATTGAGAACAGTATATAGCTCATAATAACACAAAGTAAATATTTCATGAACCAAATTTCAAATTCCAATTACCCAAACAACTATTAAATGTGCTGTCATATTATTCAATTTCTACTCCTTCACATTTAACGTCTGTTCAAAGATACAACAGTACTACTTTTAAAGAGCCTCAACTCAAGAAAGAAAACAACCCACATGTACAGAAATAGTGTAAGTACAAGGCTGGCCTTTGTATGCAGCAGAGCAGTGAAGACAAAATCTGGAGGGAATTAAAACAAAATAGAGAGAGACCGCATCCAGCTAAGAAAGCCAAAGCCATATAGAGACCGCAT
>CAJQZJ010032578.1:4682991-4694220 GCA_907164525.1 Lophiomys imhausi | reverse complement strand
GCTGTCCTGTGCAGGCAGGGTCTTCCTATGCAGCCCTGGCTGTCCTGGAACTCAAAAGCGTAGACCAGGCTAACTTCAAACTCAGAGATCCACCTGCCTCTGCCTCCAGAGTGCTGTGATTAAAGGCATGTACCACCATGCCTGACTTCTTTTTTTTTTTTTTCAGTTAACTCTACTTGCTCCTTTCCTGGCTCCTTCCTTAACCCAATCATTTGCTAATCTATGTTTGCTTAGAAGATTTTAATCCCATTTCACATTTTATATCACTTCTGCCATTTGTGATCTCACGTCATTGACTGTTTATCGGTGGCATTTGATTACTTTAAATCTTTTGTATCTTGTTTAGTTTGGTGTAGGTGCCATAAGTAATAGCAGTTTGCTTTGCCCTCTCTGAGCAGTGTCAGGGAGTGAGCCTTTGGGGACAAGCTCCTCACCAAGTAGATCCCCATCTTACAAGAGAGCCAAAACAACAGAGGGGTCAATCATAACTCAGAAACACAAGACACATAAAAAAGAAGCCAACAAGAATCCTCAGGAAGATCACAATCCTCCACTGAATTCAAGCACACGAAGATGGGCAAAATACTGGATGAAGAATTCACGAGTTTACTTGGAGAAGTTACCAGTGGCTGTGGAAGATTTACGGCGGTGAATGCAGTCAAGTAATCAGCGCAGGCCTGGAGAAGTGAGAAAGCCAGTGACATGGAAGACAGAGTCAGAAAGGAAACTGGAATTCTGGGCAGGAGGAAGAGGTTACAAATGTAGGAAATTAGCCGGGCGGTGGTGGCGCACACCTTTAATCCCAGCACTTGGGAGGCAGAGGCAGGCGGATCTCTGTGAGTTCGAGGTCAGCCTGGTCTACAAAGCGAGTCCAGGACAGCCAGGGCTGTTATACAGAGAAACCCTGTCTCGAAAAACCAAAAAAAAAAAAAAACAAATGTAGGAAATAAAAAGCTCAGGAATCAAAAAAAAAAAAAAAAAGAGAAAAGAAAGAAAGAAAGAAAACCACAACAAGAAACAACACCAGTAGAGTAGATCACACAGACCAAAGAACACGAGAGACGGTGAGGAGGTCAGAGCAACACTACACTCAAACATTAAAAGGGAAAAGGTATGACTCATCCCAGGTTGTGGCAACAGATGAGAGAGAGAAAGGGGAGGTAGAACATGATTGTCCCCAGGCATGGTGAAAGAAAGAGACAGTTGATTTCAGACATGTGGGAGAGCACAGCCAGAGGCAGGGACATCTGGAAGAGTCTGGAGTGGACAAGACCAGACTGAGCTAGGCCATGTAAGGAGAAGGGGAGCAGGGAGAGGGGAGAGAGAAGAATAAGGTGCAGCAGTCAAGAGGCCCAAGGAACAAAGAGATGATACAAGGAAGAGCAGCCCAGCTCCTTGGGCTACAGAATTCATGGTAGGGGCAGGGTATGGCCGCAGGGGCACCCTAACAGGTAGGAACTGAGATATGCAAGGAGAACCAGGTAGCCAGGTCCACTGTGATATGTTAATAGGCACCTCAGCCATTTGTCCCAGTTTGAAATCTAACAACAACATACTAAGAACAATCAGATATGATCAAGATGCCAAACTTAAGAATTCATGCAGTCAATAAAAACTAAAGACCTAGAGAATCTATTCAATAAAATTGTAGAAAATATCCCAAACCTAACAAAATGGGCATCTAAGCACAAGAGGTATTTAGAACCCAACTAGACATGACTGGAGAAGAAGCTATTCAGAACACATCAGTCGTGACACAGAACATGTAAAACAAATTATAGGGAAAAAAACACATTCGAAAGAGCAAACAGACAGGAATTCTGTGAGACTGCCCCACACAATCCCTGGCTTCAGGATTTTGTGCCACACATGATTTTGTGTCATGTATTTTACTACCAGCCACATTCCTAGATCCTACAAAGCTAGCTTTCAAAACTCAGGGGCCGATAAGGACATTGCAGAACAGGAATGATCTAAAGCCACACCTCGTCGCCGAGAGAGCTGTAGTGTTTCTACTTTCTCAGAACTGGGCCCTCTTCCTAGAGGGAAGAGGGGGCTGGGCTCCAACGTCTTAGTCCACTAGGCTCCACGAGGTCTGAAGACTGACACTCCCAAGAGAGGGCCCTCTACAGGGCTGTAACACCAGGGAACACTGTGCGGAAGTCTCCCCAGTGGCACTGCACACGGGCACTTTTATCAGCTGTCTTCCATGCTGGCTTTGGTGAGGTAACTACCTCTGAATTGCTGGCACTCTTGTAAACAACCTCTCACCCACACATCAGAGATAACACCAAGAGACTCAATGGTTCACCAAGTTAAACTTGGTGGGATTCATTCTTTTTTGCCCTCACTGACACCCCATCTGAGGTAAACAGACAAATGTTCACATGGTCCAAGAAGAAGTCACATGATAACACTGAAAAAAACCCAGAGGAACACCATGCGCAGAAAAGAATAGTCTCAATCAAGAGAGCAAAGGAAACCAATTTCTCAGGAGAAAAAGATGAAGAGAGAAGGTCTGGGAAGGAATGTAACCATAAATATTATTAAACTAATTTATTAATACCTAAATACCTATTACCTAAGAACCTAACCCTTCTGAAAGGACACCAAGATTCTCTGGTGCACGCCTATGAAGGCAACTTGGTTTGCAGGCAACAATCACTCAGTGGACTTCTGGCTCTGGCATTGTTACAGCAACCTCCTCGAGGCCTCCTTAGTCAGCCTTGGCATTGTGGCCTTGCTGGGGCCTCCTCAGCCTCCTCAGCCTCCAGGCCTAGAGCTGCCACCATTGTCCACTGGCTCATGCAGCCAGACTGCCTCAGCCCCTCAGCTTGGGGTCTGCTTCCTCAGTCGGCCAAGACTGTCAAACTTACACGGTGCAGACGCTGTGCCACATGGCCTAATCTTTGAAGCTGCCCCCAGCAGTTGGCACCGAGGCCTCTGGCAGGACCCTGGTTTCCTCAGCCACATTCCTCGCAGGGCTCTGTCTCTCCGGTCTCTGCAGTCTCCTCAGGGTCCATTCCGAGGCCTCAGAGCACTTGTGCCTTTGCTCAGGGGCTGTGGACAGAGATGTAGCCCCAGGCAGCTGTGTTCCTGTGGCAGGCCATAGCTCTCAGCATTCAGCTGGGCCTTCTTGGGCTTGCCCTCAGCAGAAGTCGCTCTCTGCAGCTTTTCCTGTCAGCGTGGCACTGGTGTCAGCAAATGGCATATGCCTCTTTCACCCCTCGTTGTCTCCTGCCGCCCCCATGTCCTTTTTCTCAGTAAATCACAACTCAAGGGCTCTCTCGAAGTCCTTGGTAATGCCCTTCCACAAGGAGTTCTCTTGAGGTCTGTCACTGGACACGCCCTTCATCAGGACGCTGTCTGTGCTCTCTCTGAGCTGGCTGTCAGTGTACCTGGTCATTGTCTCTTCAGTCTACAGGCCTTGCCAAAACCCCCATGGGGCCAGAAGATGCTGCTCTCCAGTGTTTTGGAACTGCGGCTTTTACGGTTCGAAAACAAGGCCTCAGTCCAATTCGGGCTCCACCCACTTTGACCACAATCATCAGCAGAAGTCTTAAGTGAGGCTGTGTTGAGAAGTAATGCCAAGCCAAAAGTGCCCTTTTTATTGTTTCCCAGGCTTTCCTTTTTTTTTCTCTCCTAATTAATAAACATTTTTATTTCTCCAATAACTTTTAAAACGTGAACACTCTGTGATTTAACCCGTCTTTTCTTCCAAGTAAATTCTTCATTGGGCCTCATGTCCCTTTTAAATAGCATACTCTTATTCTGGAAGGCAGTTAGCTTTTCATCATCCCTCTTGTTTAGATAACATCCAAAGACAAATCCCATAGGGACAAGTAAATGAACCCAGTGGTCACGTACAATCTGAAGTAAGTTCATTATGACTGTTGTAGCATGGTGCCAAGCACGACCCCACAGCCAAAGGCAGTGGCAGCGGCTGGGCTTTCCTTCTTATAGAGTACCTTCTCACTGGTTGCCCAGCCATGTGCTCTGTCAGGTGCCAGGCTGATCTGCATGTTCCCACATATTCACTAACAAAATCTAACTACCATTACATAGGAATCTATCACACCCAAAAATGTAAGCTCTCAAAACACTAATACTACTACTGAGGAAGAAATAAAGGAACAGACAATAGTCTACCCAACTAGAAAAATAACCAAAGAAGTTTCAGGAATTAGGAAACCTCTCTTACTAACCAAATAAAAATTTTGTTAACTCTTCAATTAAAAGACATAGATTAGCTGACTGGATAACAAAACAAGATCCAGCTATCTTCTGTATACAAGAAACATGCATCAGTGGCACACATCCACAGACTGAAGAGTGAAAAGTCATTTACCAAGCAAATGGAAGCTAAAATCAGGCTGGCATCACTGTTCAGATAATCAACAACACAAACCTGGAACCAAACTTAGTCACAAGGGATGCTGAAAGAGACCAACACAGCCTCCTACATTTTGATGGCGACAAAAGCATACAATGGGAAAGGATCAGCCTCTTCAACAAATGGCACAGGAAAAGCTGGATCTCCTTAGCATGTAGAAAAAAATCCCTCACTTTGAACAAAAAGGATCAAAGATCTTAATGTAAGATTCTGAAAACTTTAGAGGGAAGTGTCAGGATAGAGGTACAGGCCAGGACTTTCTGAAAATAACATCAATAGTTCAGGAAATAATCCCAAGAATCAACAAATATAAAATTCAAACAAGAAAGCAACACAAAACAAACAAACAAACAAACAAACAAACAAACAAACAAACCCAGCAGCAGCAGCAGCAGCAGCTATAGTATACAGAATGGAAAAAAATGTTTAACAGCTCTGTATCTGACAGGAAATTAATATCTAGAATTGATAAAAGTATCCCATAACTTAAAACACCAAACAAACCGAAATCCCCATCCCCAAAACAAATTGGTAATGGAAGAGACATTTACCAAAATAAGACATACACTTGAAAAAGTGCTCAATCCCCTCAGCCATCAGAAAAATGCAAAGTGAAATTATACCAAGATTCCATCTCATCAGCAAACAACACGTGCGGTCAGGGGTATCTGAGAAATGGAACCTTACACAAGGTTGGTGGCAATGTAAATGGGAAGGGATGCTATGGGAATCAGGAAGCAGTTTTCTCAAAAAACTATGAATAGAACTACCAAGTGATCTTGTTGTACCACCCCTGGATATATCACAGAAGGAATCTTAAATATGTCACAGAAGTATTTGTAAATCCATGTTATTGCTGCACTACTCATAATAGCCAAGATGTCCAACAAGAGTTCAGTGCACAAAAAAGAAAAAGTGTGATTACATGTCATGGAAGGGGCAAATATATGTGAGGTAATTACGTGTGTGTGATGAGACCCACTATCTCACATGCTAACTAAAAAGTAAGAAAAGAAATAAGAAAAAAAAGAGAAGCTATGCTAAAGGGACAGAGTCCCACGGATATTGCCATGAAGCCGGAATTCAAACCACAGACCGAAGGACCTCCTGACAGCTATTGCTCACTTAGATTAATAACCACATCTGCTGCAGTGGACAGCTTAACTGAGACAGCCTATCTGGTGAACATACAATCCATGGTGCATGTGTACACACAGTCTATGTGTACAGCCATCTGCTCTCTCATCTGATTTGGGTAGCAAGAGTATCGTCCCATAGGGAAATATACAACAAGAATTCACTTAGGAGTTAGCAAGACAGTTCCAGACAATAGTACTTCTTTCTTATTCTCACCAGAAAGACTAACATTATAAAACCCTGGTAGGTTTTTGCTCTCTAGATTTACTTAGTTTACTCAGTGGATAAAAGCACTTAATGTGCACGGGGATGATCTGAGTTCAATTCTCACAGACTCCACAAGGAAAAGAGAACTGACTCTCCTCAGAGTTGTCCTCTGACCTGCACAGGTAAGTTTGCACAAGTGTGCTCAAAAGCGCAGGTGCACACACACACACACACACACACATGTACATACACACACACACACAATTAACCCTTCTGAAATTTCTCATTGTGCCTTAGATCGATGTGAACTGTCTCTCCTGTGCTATTGTACAACAAGAACTAGTCTATGATGAAATGTTTTTTTAAGTTTTTGAGCATCACTGAAGCATCACAAAGATGTATTGTGTGTATTTTCTAAAATACCAACCATTGCTTGCTCACAAAGTCTACCTTCAACCATAAAGAACATAAAACAAATTTTCTCAAAACTTAATTACTGAAGAAACAGTATATCCAAAATATTTATCAGAAAAAGCCAAACTCACGATCTGATGTGTGGGAAATCCTCTTCAATTTTGCTTCCTGTATTTTTGAAAATTTGAAGGGCAGCTTCTGCCACCTTTTCATCATCCATTTTCAGGCAAGCCAGAAGGGATTCAAATGTTTCAGCAGAATGAAATGAGATGGGATGTGTAAAAGAAAGTACCTACAAAAAGGTTAGAAACATCTGTAAAATCTTTTCATGTTTGCAATATACATCTAAAGTGCATACTAGAAATAGTGCTAAACGAAAAGCAATTGACGGTTACTGTGCTAAGTCCCCACGTGGGCCGTCAGTATATTCCTATCAAGATAATCTGGACTTTGGTTGATGCTTATTCTTTCAGGGGAAGGGCATGAGAGCAGAAGAAAAGAGGACACATAGGAGTTTAACAAAACATTATTCTTTTTTTCCTAAATAACCATAAGAAGAGACTATGTAAGATTAAAATAAATGAATAAATGAGGAAATGTATACTCACCAGATCATATAAGGTACTATAAGTAAAATAATCAAATCAACATGGTAGAAGCAGTGAAAGAAATCAAACAGAAAGACAAAGCAACAAGAAGGTGAGCATTTTTAAGAACCTAGCCACAAATCATAATAGACTTTTAAAGGAGGCAAAAGCATGTAATCAGCTAGGCAGAGTGCATGCCTAGCAGGCAGGAGTTGACTCCACCCAGCACAGAACTAAAGTTGGTGGTGTGTGCCTATAATCCTATCATCAAGGAGTGGGATTAGAAAGTCCAAGTTATCCTCAATTACCTGCAATGTGAGGCCAGCCTAGGCTACATAAGGGCCTGTCTCAAATCAAAAAAATAAAACAACAACTGCAGTGGAGCTGCACACCTCTGACCCCAGCACTGAGGAGACAGGCACATCTCTGCGAGCTTGAGGCCAGCCAGGTCTACATAGTAAGACGCTGTCTCAAACAAAACAAAACAAACAAACAAAAACAGACAACTGAAAATTAATAATTCCAAGAAAACTACATACCCAATAGGAGAAAATCATATAAAATACTCCTTTGCATATTCTTTCAAAATAATAGGTCATGTTTAAATTTAAAAAAAATTGCTATGGAGCAAGGACTTCACCCACTGAGCCGTCTTCTCAGCCCCATTACACGATTCAAAGTGTTGAATAATAAATTCAAATACAGAATGTAAACAAACCAACAGCAGAAAAATACTTTTGTGTCATATTTCAAAGATTTGTAAATAATCAGACAAACAGTGCTATCCAGATATATACAAAGATTCAAATAAGCAAGCTAAAAGGCCAATAAAATAAAAACAAATTTCAGGCAAACATACGACAGATGTGACGGCAAGGACAAAATGCATCCTGAATACTCAATGCAATGGGCATAAACAACATTTGCTGTTCCGTGATGTGGAGTAGAGAACGTAGGAACTGGGGCATGCCTTTGAAGGACCAGCTCTTACTGTCTCTCATCCCTGGCTGCCATAAGGTAAGCACCTATAGTCTACTGTGTACCCTGCCGTGATATTTCTGCCCCACCACAGGCCCTGAAACAACAAGGACAAGTGAGCAGGAGTTAGATCTCTGAGTCTATGAGTCCAGTAAGCCCTTCCCCCGTGCAGTTGGTTTTCCCAGCTATCTTGTCATGGAAATCCAGGCGGGCTAAAATAGAACAAGGCTACTGAGAACTGGTACCACGACTGTCACTGCGTTTTATCAAGTGGCTCAGAAGCCTCTGAAGTCGGTTTATGGAGGAATTGGGAAAGCTGGCTAGAAAAAGGCTACCATGACTTATCTGGCTGGAGTGACTCCAGTGAGTTTGAAAAAACAGAATGCTGACAGTAACAAGAAGGACTGTAAGTTTCACCAGGGTTCTACTGGGAACTACACTAGACACAGTTAAACTCTAGCAACTTGTCTCTGTTTTGTTGGTGCCCTGAGAATGTGTGTGAGGCTATATTTAAAAGTGATTGATGGTAGGGAAATTGTCAAGACAATTTGGTATTTGGAGTATAGCATGGAGATTACTGGCTGCTTTAGTCAGCTCTACAGGAAGAATAAGGAACAAAAATGATAAAAAGACAAAACAAAGGATATCAAAAATCTGCAGTTTACCTATAAAGAAAGCTGGGTTGAAGAGGGTGTGGTTACTAACTAGATCAGCAATAGAAGCCAACACTGCACCAGGACATAGAACAGATACCTTGAGGGCAGACTCAAGAATATGACTGTGAAACCACTTGAAAGGCTTTAGCAACAGAGTTCTAACATGTCCTGCTTGCATAATGATTTCTTTGCCCAGTAATCATTCCTGGCATGACTGCTGCACACACAATCGAAGTGTGTCCAGCTCCTACTTATTTGGTGGCAAACTTTGGGATCTTCCATGTAATGCTAGCTTTGCAGAAATGCAAAATGCAACTGTTGTTAGATATGGAGATTTCCATGCAGATTTCAAAGCAGGATCACATTCCCTGTTGACAGCCCCTGACAGATTGATACACAGCTCTGAGAGCAACCTCAGGGCTCTATTGATGACCCTAGGAAGGTGGAGATGCCAGACCATAAAATGTCTGCTGAGGAAAACTCTAGGCAGTGCCTAGAACCAGCCCATAAGAACAAGTATAGGTCTTATAGCAAGAAAGGGGATGGGGCAGGGCTGCCCAAGCCCTGTGAAGCTCATAGCATGCACTGCAGATGTGGGACACAGAATTACAAGATTCAGGGCTTGCCCTGCTGGGGTCTGATCTTGCTTCAGTCCCACCTCTCTTTTCTATGGACCCATTCCTCCCTTTTGGAACAGACAAGTATGCCTTGTGCACATCAAAAGTCATGTCCTGTTCAGTCACAAGATGATGGCTTAACCCACCTATGAATTCACAGTTAAGGGGTGTCTTGGAAAGGGTATGTTATCTTTGGAAGGGTATATATGGGGAAGGAGCCCTATACCCTTCTTTTCTCTGTGCTTCTCAATTGTGACAAAGTAAACATCTCTAGTTCTACAACCTCCGCCCTGCCATGATAATCTTGCCTCACAAGAGGCCCAGAGACAAATGGAACTAAGTGACTCTGGATGAATGTCTGAGAATCATGAGTCAGAAAAAGTCCTTCTTCCCTCAATTTACTTTCTTAGATACTTTGTCAAAGTGACAAAAACTGACCAAGTAACATTCTACTTACTTGTCTTTAGTATTGATGTTGTGATATTGTGATGTTGTGGTTTATAACCTAATTATAATAATCTTATTCATCAAATATTTCCCACTAAAAAGCAAAAAAAAAAAAAACTAAATGTTCATTCAAATCAAAAATTTAAAGATTGAGATATCAGAGACATAAATGACACAAAAATGAGTGGAAACATAAATTATTAATGAACAGAAGGTAGATCACTAGTAATGTTGTAGAGATTACAATACTGTTTGTACTTAGTAGATTAGCACATTTTTTAAAAAATGCAGCAGGATATGCTTGTAAACATTAAAGAGACTGGTACTTTCACACACTATAGATGGCATACAGGAACAATTTCTCTGTAAAATGATATGAAAAGAAATGTCTTTATATATAATTTCTTTGTAAAGGACATAAAAATTTACACATGAAAGCTTGTGTCTCTACAATTTTTAATTGCAGATATGTATCTCCAACAGTTTCTCCAGGACCCAGTAATGACCTTTTGGCTTAAAAAAAGAAAAGAGACATTACACAAAAATCTTGTTTTAGGACTTTTATAAAAATGAAACTTGAAGATTCTAAACAGCCAATAGTGAGAAAGCAGCAACGTCATGATACACTGAAGTGGAGTAGTCATCACTGCACATTTATTATTTTTGCTAGGCGCCAACATGAACTAAGAGATCACGTGTGATATGCTGTACCCTCTGTGAGACATTAGCAGCATGTCTATTACACCAATGCCTCAACCACTCAGCCCACATCAGTAACAGCTCAAAACCAACCCTCTCAAAAATGTTGTCACTGAAAAATGCTTATCTTTAACAAACAAAACAGAACAATCAGCATGGTTTCATCAAAACAAACCTGCACCTTAACTACATAAAACTAATTAAAGGGAAATCAGAGCACTAATTTATAAACGTGTTGTTAGTGTTAGGTTGCCAACAAGGTGATGTGTAGGCTGCCGTCGCCAGGCTCGCCCTGTAACAGGGCACACTTCTACCTCACCAACAGGCTCTCGGCGTTAAAGCTGGATATATGGACAAATGTCTAAATGAACTTTTTTAACCATAAAACCTTTTCATTAGGTTATACAACTTTGAGAAGCAACCCTTAGGAACAGGTGGTATAAACCCCCAATGCTAGAGCTTGGAAAGCAGATCTCTGTGTCAGTATACATAGCAAGCTCCCAAGCAGTCAGGGCTACACAGTGAGGTCCTGCCTTTGGAAACAAACACAAAAACCCAGTTGTCCAATCAGACACCTGAGCTTGGACAAGCGCTTACCTTCAGCAGCTCAAGGCCTGCCCTGATAGCTTGGTCAGTTGGAACACCCTCATCTTCATCATCTGCTGTTCCATCAATTGACTTATTCACTTGCTTGATAAGAGCACTAAAGTATGACAAGAAAATGAAAGTGTCCTTTAATATGTTAGCAGTGGATGAGAAAAGTACTTACATATTACACAGCTACACAGCACAAAACATTCTTTATATGGTTGTTTCCCAAACATTACTGCAAGACAAATTACAGCAAAATATCTTTTCAAAATCAGTTCTTTTCCTTTTCCCATTCAAATGAAACTGAAATGTGACTTGATTTGCTCTTCTTGAATCCCATCTGTACCTAGGCCTAACATCAAACGCCTGCATGATTTTTGTCTGACGTGCATGTCAATCAAAGGGCAGCATTAAGCACTCTAGAACTATTTACTGAATTATACTGCCAACGATCTGAGACTCAGAAACCAAAGACCCACTCTAGAACTATTTACTGAATTATA
>CAJQZJ010032578.1:4664041-4678656 GCA_907164525.1 Lophiomys imhausi | reverse complement strand
TAAGGTCAGGATGCCCTGCCTAGGGAATGGTGCCGCCCACAGGTGGGGAGATCCTCTCACCTCTATTAACACAATCAAGATAACTCCTCACAGATATGTTCAGACACCATCTTACAAGTCAAGCTGATAACTAATACTAACAATTGCAACTTGGAATAGAATGGAATTTAATGATCTAGGCACCAAGAGCAAAAACTAAGAAGCATGTATTTTTTTCCACAGCTAGGTAAAAATAGAAATCATGATACAAAAAGGACATCACAAAGGAAATGAAAGCTGACAAAAAATGATTTGCAACTTAACAATAGCATGTTACAAAGTAACTAGTTGCAAGATAAAGAAAAATATTCTGTAAAAATAGGTAAAGATTTTAAACATTCACCTCACAAAAGAAATATGAATGGTGTAAAATAAGTTTAAAAGATCTTAAGGAAAAAGGTGGTCAGAAACTAAGCAACTAAAAAACACAATTCCTATCAAAATAACTATGTGTTGCTTGTTTTTACTTGGGTTTTGTTTCTAGCAATGAGTGGACAGCATTATGACTGAGAAATACATGTTAAAGGTATTAAAAATGAACCTATAACCCTTGTTAATAATTAGCCTTCTAAGCCGGGCAGTGGTGGCGCACACCTTTAATCCCAGCAATTGGGAGGCAGAGGCAGGTGGATCTTTGCGAGTTCGAGGCCAGCCTGGTCTACAAAGTGAGTCCAGGACAGCCAGGGCTACACAGAGAAACCCTGTCTCGAAAAAACCAAAATAAATAAATAAATACATACATACATACATACATACATAGATAGATAGATAGATAGATAAATAAAATAATAATTAGCCTTCTAAGAATCTGTAGGAATCAAGATTTTATAAAAAATATTCAGTTATGAAAGTGTTACAAAACAGAGCCGTGAGGATGAAACTATAATTTCAGTTCCTTAGGAAACTAAAGTTGGAGTTTATACTCAAGCCTAGGCAGCAAGACCCTACACCAAAACAAAGGAGAGAAGAGGGACGAGAAAGACCCTGAATGTTAGTCCTCAGAAAGCTATAGTGCACATATGAACGGCATGCTATGGGCTATGAAATTTAACACTGTAAGAAAATGAGGCAAATTTACTGAGAGAGTTCTATGTGTGTTCCCACATGGACTCTCCTATGTCCCTTACCACACAGCCTTCAGCCTGCTTGCAGGAGCATGTGGGGCTGACAAGGACTTCCAACTGTTTCCGTATTTTCTCATCATCTTCCAACACTTGTGTGAATTTCTTCATGAAATCCTGCGCCTTGCCGGGATCTGGCAAATTTCCTTAAAATGAAATAAAGTTTCTTAATTTCTCAAACTGATTTAAAAAGCAACAGAACAGTACTTTCTATTTTGTGATTCTAATCTACAAATTGCTCTTAGTTTAACAAATTGTGATGGATCATCAATACTCAAAATTTGTGAGGGAAATATGCTCTGGAGAAAATATGAGAAAGCATCAGAGTGAAGAGGTCCACAGGAGGAAGGAGCTTTCTAAAGAGCCCGACAGTATCTGAAGACACTGAGTGTCAGCCTAAGAGTACCGTCCTGCTCCTTAAGATGTTGCTCACACTGTCCTGCACAAGTCCCTAGAAGAAAAAGTTAATTTTGTTCTGTCTCCTTGTTCACACAATCCCCAGAATATCCACATAGACATGCACCACATGGTACTGACAGACACTGAGCGAGCATTCCTGGTGTGACTGCTAGATGAGTCACAATTGGCAAGGAAGGGTCATTCTTTAGCACCTTGCTACTGTGTGTAACACAGTTCTTACAGGAGCTAAGGAAATGGTGATCTTAACTGGTTTTGTTCTTCCTGGCTATTTGACTGCTTAGAAAAAAAACTAGAGTAGGATAATTAATAAAAGAAAAAACTATCTTAAATATAACACAGAAAATTTATTCTTCAAATTATCAGGCAATTCTGAAAATCCTTAGGTCACAGAAAAAATGAATGAATAATCCCTGACTGTAGCAAGAATACTGTACGTACTGTACTAATCACCCTAAATATTTGTTATATGGTCTTTTCATGTCTCTATATACAAGAAAAAAAAAACTAGTATAAAGAAAGAGAGGGAGGCCAAGCACGGTACATGCCTTTAATCCCAACCCTCGGGAGGCAGAGGCAGGCAGATCTCTGTGAGTTCAAGGCCAGCCTGGTCTACGAAGCAAGTCCAGGACAGAGAAATCCTGTCTCAAAAAACCAAAACCAAAAAACAAACAAGAAAGGGAGGTACGGCTTGGTGGCACAAACTTGGGACCAAGTGGCAGGTGAATCTGAGTTCAAGGCCAGCCTGGTCTACAAAGTGCCTTGCAGGCCAGCCAGGGCTACATGGCCATATCCTGTCTCAGAAATAACAAGCACAATGACTTATAGAAGACAAGTATCTGCATAATCATTTTTAAAAAGGAAAATGTAAGCAGACAAGTACTTGAAGACAAGCTGTTAAACATTCTAGTATAGAACTTTATAAATTACGTTCCAAAGATTACTAACAATTCATAGGAATTTAACAGTATTGAGAACTTAGTAGTGTTCTTAAATAATTTAAGAGCTACTTTACAATGGATAGGAATCATATTAAGGCCTATTTTTTAGGAAAATAAAATAAAGGATGGTGGGAAGGAAAGAGGAAAGGAGAAAACAGCACCCCAAAAAAAATGAAATTCAGTATTTTATAAATGAAATAGAAATCTTTTTTCCCCCTTCACACACTAGTAACATCTACCAGATACTAACGTTCCTAGAAACAGAATCTTGAAAAGACTGCAGTTTCTAGAAGAACAATGGATATTGGGGAAAAAAAAAAAAAAGCCAGAAAGACAATAGAGAATGAGCCCTTGAGAGGACAGTGCCCGCGGCCAGGAAGCTGAGCACTCCAGGCTGCTGAGACAGGGCTCCTACCTGGGTCTCAGGGCACCTTAGTTCTGAGTACTCTTCAAAATGGAATGCAAGAGAGCGACCAAGAGACAGTCTCAGTGTCCCTTCTGGTGCAGCTACAGTATCTGCCAAGTGAAGGGTGGTACACCCACTCTCCAGATGTTCCCTATTACCCTGTCAACAAACTACACAGAGACCCCAGACCTGTGAGGTGAGGAAAAATCCACCAGTGCCAGAGACTGACACTAGAGGAGGAAATAACGCACAGACTCAATGTTCACAACAAATCCTTTAACAAAACAAAACAAAAACGCCAGGCGTGGTGATGCATGCCTTTATCCCAGCACTCGGGAGGCAGAGGCAAGCAAGATCTCTGTGAGTTCAAGGCCAGCCTGGTCTACAAAGTGAGTCCAGGACCGTCAAGGATACACAGAGAAACCCTGTCTCAAAAAAAATCCCAAACAAACAAACAAACAAAAAACCCCAAACAACTAATCTTGTGTAATGGCTTAATTCTCAAAAATAAATGCACATATTACATTCTTTCTCAAACTTTTATCCTGTAAGGTGAAGAAAAATAAAAAATCTAGATAACACATAGAACAAATGATAATCACGGAGATAAAGAAAACTGAGTTGTTTATTGTATACCAAGCAAAAACACTTAAAAGAGTTCCTAGATTATCACAATCTAAAATAATTTAAAGTAGATAAAACGTTCAACTAACTCTTACATTCTATGAAGATTAAAACCACTTACTTGTAATAACCATCACTTTGGAGAATATGGCCTTGACACTGGCATCAGTCTGTAAATCACACACAAAAATGCACAATTAAAATTCACTAAGAACCCACAGGCGTCTGCAACAGCCCTGCAGACCCACCCATGCACCATGCTGCATCTTTCCTTAAGTAGTTTTAAGCCCTAGGTAAGTGGGTGGAGTTAAAAGTACAGAAGCCATGTGACCAGGCTAAATTTCCTTCCTTCCTTTCCTTTCCTTCCCTCCCTTCTTTTTAAATATTTATTACTTCAGGTTACATCTCCATCTCAGTGTCCTCTTTCCACCCATCCCAGTCCCGCCCTCCCACCCTCTACCCCCTATCCCTTCCATCCCACTCCTCTGGAGTGGAGTGTCCCTACATAACAGTCGCCCTCCCCCCCCCCCAGTTCAGCAGTCATATGAGGGCCAAGAGCCTCCTCATACACTGGGGGCTACAAGGCAGCACTAGTGCAAAGTGTCTCATTGACAGGAAAAAAAATCCTATGTTCCTGTTCCCTTTGGTGCATTGGCTGTAGTATAGTTATCCTGTACTATACTAGGTGGGAAATAGCAGCTCCGTAGTGAGTCTGAAAGCAGGCATGTTTGTTAGCAATTTTGCACGAGTCACTCAGCACCTGACCTGAGATCGTAACACACTGCCTGGACCCTATTATGACTTCAATGGCTCCTAAGATCAAGACTAAATGCTCCCTCCCCATGTGAATTCAGTGCCGCTTTGGCCTGAGTTAAATGATTACCTGAGGTAAATGATAAAAAGATGGACAGCAAAGAGAAGCGCTTCCAGGGGCCCATGCCCACTGGCAGCAACAGCCACTGAAGGAAGCGTTGGGTGTCTGTTATCGTCGAAAACAGACCCAACGGGTTCAGGATACTCAAGGACCATAGTTAAAAGGTTAAATTATGTTCAATAAGGAATAAAAAGGTGGAGGATGGAGACATGGCTCAATGGTTAGAGCACTGGCTGCTCTTCCTGACGACCTGGGTTCAATATCCAGCACCCACCTGGCAGCTCACAACTGTTTATAGCTCCAATTCTAGGGGATCTGAAACCTTTACAGACATGCATGCAGGTAAAACACCAATGCACATAAAATAAAAATAAATGAATTTAAAAAGAATAAAAAGGTGATAGGTGTGGTTGGGCATGTTTTTAACCTCAGCACTCAGAAGACTGAAGCAGGCAGTTATCTGTGAGTTGGAAGCCAGACCAATCCACATGAATTTCATGTCAGCAGGACTACATGGTGAGACCCTGTCTTAAAATACAAAAAGGGCCAGGGCGGCAGAGGTGGTGGTGCACACCTTTAATCCCAGCACTCGGGAGGCAGAGGCAGGAGGATCTCTGTGAGTTCAAGGCCAGCCTGGTCTACAAAGCGAGTCCAGTTCAGCCAGGGCTACAGAGAAACCTTGTCTTGAAAAACAATTAAACAAACCAACACCAAAACAAACAACCTTTCAAACAATCTTCAACTATGCAAACAAGTGGTACAAAATGCCTTAGTTTTTAAAACCTTCACATCACAGAGGTGAGAATCACAATAAATCACTAGACAACCTCTGCCAAATAACAGATTGTTAAGCAGGCAACTCAGAACTTTCCGTGCACAGATGAAACAACACTATGCAGTCGTCGCACACACAGGAGACGCATGTGATGGGAGGGTGGTAAAGGCAACAACATTGAGCTAGTAACAATTTTTAAAAAATAACTAATTTAAAATGACCAGATATACTTTTTAGATAAATATATTTCAAAACCAACATTTTCAGAAAGGGAGGGGATTTAAAATCATTCTAAATGCCCCCAAATAAAGTAAGTATTTGTTGGACTTCAGGGGCTGGTAAGATATTTCAGTTAGCAAACTGCTTGCTGGGCAAGTGCCAGACCTGAACTTGCTTACTAAAAGGCACAGAACCAGTGAGGCATGGTGGCGCATGCTGTTAGGCCTCGTGCTAGGGGGAGGTATAGACAGGTAGGTCCAGGCCTCTATGGCCAGCCAGCACCTGGCAATTTCCATACCAGAGATCCTGTCTCAAAACAAAACCCACAAAATACAAAACAAAAAAAACACAAACCAAAACAAACAAACCCAAAACATAGGCAGTACTGAAAAAAACACCTGAGGCCATTCTCAAGCCTATAGACACAAATAACACCACCATATAATAACACACAATCACCAGAATACTCATTCTAAGTAAAATTGCAAAGATATTCAGCTACAACTATGGTGATAACTATAATACAAACTTTCCAAATGTTTTCTTTAAAATGTAACTTACTTTTGGTTGTTTAATCAAATCAAGCAGGTCCTTCACTTGATGTCGGAGTAGGTTCTGGCACTTCCACATTTCATTCAAAGCTCTGAAGAACATAAAACCACACAAAACAGGCTGAGAGTCTTTTCAGAATATTCCAAGTTTTCAGCTCAGTAAAAGGAGGTGGGAGGTGAATAACAAGACCGGAGAAATGAGGTAAAATTCAGAGATTAAACAAGTGGCAACCGAGAGGCAAAACATCAGATGTCACAACAGCAGCAACAAAGCCATTAGGTAGGATTTGGGATGCTGCGTGTGGTTTTGTGTAAAAATAGACTAAGTGGAGTATTTGTAAGTTAAGAAGTACGACTGACAAGAGACTAAGAATCTGGGAAATACAGGAAGAAATGACAAAGTAAGACCTTGTAATGTGCTATGGTAAGATGAAATCTAAGAGAAGCAGAAGAGTTAGACCCATGAGAAAATGGGTATGTTTCTAAAATGCTTATCCCATTATGTGTAAACTTTAAATTGAAATTATCTATCATTGAGAACATGCCTTCCTAATAACTATATTATTAAGAACTTCAGCATCACTTATTTCAAGGAAACTTTATTAAAAAGTATTTTTCATCAGTTTACTGTGTGTTCATGTATGTACAGGAGTTATGTATATATATATGTTCATGGGGGTTTGCCCACGTGTGTGGAGGTCTGAAGACAACCTCAAGGGTCATTCCTCAGACACCTTCCTTCTTCTGTTTGAGACAGGTCCACCACTGGCCTGGACCATGTCCTAAGTAGACTATGCTAGCAGGCCAGAGAGCTGCAGGGACCCTCACAACCCTCACCCACCAATGCTGTGCACGAGGCGGTTTACACGGGTTCTGGACAGCAACCAGGCCTAACTGTAAGTACTTCACTGAGCCATCTCCTAAGCCCACAGTTTATTTTCAATTACCTACGCTTCCAACACCAAAAACGTGCCATGCAGCACCAACAAGAAAACAGTGACAAAAGGCAGAAGTGTACAAAACAAGCTTTCCCTTGGGCAGAAGACAACTGTTTAGTATTTCCACTCTCCTCTTTATGTTTTGAAATGCCTCTGGATTTTTTTTTTAATACAACTTAGTTTAAATTTGGGAACTTGATAACAGTAACAGTATTACAACATTTTTATCATTGGATACTTTAAATTTTAAATAGTAACATTTTACTATTTTCAAGCTTGACAGTACCACAAAGTTTCACTGGCATTATTAATGAATGTAAATTCATAAACTAACTGAAAACAAAATGGCCACTTGCCAGAGAACTATGAAAATCTAAAACAAAGTATGAGTCCCATAAATAAAACAAACACTTTCAAGGAAGCAGTCTGTGAAATGACTTGTAAACTCCAAAGTCCGACACTCTGTCTCCTAGAGAAACCATGATTCACAACTTCTGAAAGACCCACATGTTGAAACTTGTCTTGAGTTAAAACAGAGGAATTCGTGTAATCTAGTATATTTATCACTTAAATATGAAATCCCAAGAAATTCTAAAATCATTATTATAAACTATGACCATAGGGGAAATTTTAAAATGACCTTCATTGACTAAGAATTTCTATTACAATGTACTTAAGAAAAATTTCTGAGCCGGGCGGTGGTGGGGCACGCCTTTAATCCCAGCCCTTGGGAGGCAGAGGCAGGTGGATCTTTGGGAGTTCAAGGCCAGCCTGGTCTACAAAGTGAGTCCAGGACAGACAGGGCTACACAGAGAAACCCTGTCTCGAAAAAAAAAAAAAAAAAAAAAAAAGAAAATTTTCTTAAGAATCTTAATTGAAATATTAAATAGGAACACAATTTGCCCATGTTTATTATCCTGATGGGAAAGAGTTCAATAAGAGAGGAAGCAGGATACAGAAGGCAGTGAAGGTGACCGTTAATCTAGGCACTCAGAAGGAAGAAGCAGGCAGATCTCCATGAGTTCCAGACCAGCCAGAGCTACAACATATGACCCTGCCTCAAAACAAAACAAAAAAAAGAATGAAACCTGTCACTGAAGACTACATACATAACAATCCTACTTATGTAATATGCAAAAATAAATGATTAAAGGAAACACACACATACATATACACACACAATACTTAAAGCTATTTTTAACAGATAAGGAAAACAGGCCGCAGCACGTCTGTATGAGAAAGAAGAGGATACAGGAGTTGGGTCGCACACTCATAGTGTGCTAACTATTACCAGGTTCCGTCACTCACTCAGGTTCCACATACTCATGTATGCGGTCTCTGTTGTTATCACACACAAGAAATGTAGAGGCTTATAAGGAATACACAGATAAATATGAATTAAGTTCTAAAAAATTAACCAATATAGATAAACAGCTAATTTCAGTCAGTGGTGCTAAGTCACTTTTAAATGATACCTACCTTAAATGCTTCACCTTGAAACAGTTAAGTATCATTCATGAACCATTTTTATAAAATCAAAACCCTTATGTACTAGTCCAAAGAGGAGTTTATTTTCAACTTTTCAGCTGTATTATTTCACAGCACATATCTTAAAAATGATTGCTTCATGTTAAATTCAATCACATGTACTTAAATTTAAGCGAAAAGTAGTTCCTGTTTAGTGTTATGACTGCTACCTTATAATGCCTTGGCACTTAGAGGTATTTTCTTTTCATTTCTATTTCTAGCATTAAATATCCCAATTAATTGTCTTTCATTCCTTGAGTTTAGAAGCTACAGATTCTGACCTTTTTTGTAGGGATTTACCAACTTCTGCATTATGTATGCCTGATAAATACATCAATTAGTCAACATTTCCGCCTGGGTGCTTCTATGATAGGAAGACATTATAATACTTTAATGTCTGTTTCTTAGCTGTTGTCTTAGGTGTTACCTGATAACACTAATTCCCTCCCATAAAGGACCAGCATCAACCAATGCCAATAGTGCTGTGCGGGGAAGGGCCAGGACACTTGCTAGGTGCACCGACTGCAGTGCCATGCAGCTTGAGTACCAGCCTGCACGCTCCTGCTTCCTTCCAAAGCCACAGCTCTCAGTTATTTCCATTCACAGCAAAGTCTGAACCTCTTGTTGCTTCCTGAACATGATTCCTCCCCTCTGTACCTGCCTTTCTCATAAAAGAAAAGTAAGGCTACAGACAGACTCATAATCCTAAGTTCTTCCACACAGGGTCTTTGAGTGCTACTTCTCGATTTTTACCTAACAGTGTGTTTATTACCTTACTCTTAAGTGGTATTTGGTCAAGGCCAGATTTTGCTGGGATTTCCAGTTAACACGTGTTCCAAGAGGACACCCAGCAATCACACTTCACCCACTCCAACAGGCCATCAAGTGTACCAGAGGAAAAGGATGAGCACCTAAACTAAACTAAACCAACAATTTGACAATGCATTCTAACTTCTGAGAAAAATGTTCACCACAGTAAAATTAAGTACTGGCAGGTGTTGCTGCGGGTAGTTAAAAGATTAAGCGCTGTAATCAAGCAGCACTGTTCCGAGAGTGTCAAACCAGCTCTGTACGATCCTGCTTCTGCTGTATAAAATGGAAACGTCTGCTGCACTTTTCAGTTGCAGTGTGAAAGCAGAGACAGAGGTGCACATTCCTCTGTAACAGTAGCACGGTGTAACTATGGAAAAATAAACACAAAAGTCCATTAAAATTTCAGGTATCGCCACTGAGAGGTTGAGGCAGGCAGATTTCTGAGTTTGAGGCCAGCCTACAAAGTGAGTTCCAGGACAGCCAGGACAATACAGTGAGACTGCCTCTGGAGAAAAAAAATTCAAGTATTCACAGACTTCCATTTCAGAGCACTTCACTTACTCCTCAATAGCTCTAATTATGTCTGATGGAATATCATGAGTCTACATGTCTAAACCTACAGGAAATCTTCCACCTTAATATGATTCAGTTAGATTAGCAGTGTATCAACTATACAAAAAATGCCAATTCCCTCCCTGAAAATCTAAAGGTACTTTCCCACTGAAACACAGGAATAAAACTGTATTTCTGAGACTTGCCCTAATGCTCACCTACAACACTACGTTCAGTACAAACAGCACAGAAATTTCTGCTCTACTGCACTACAGAATAACTTAAATTAGTACCGTGTTAAGACTAGGAGGATAGTATTTTCGTAATGTGGACCTTTTTAACACCTGGGGGTGGGGGTAGGTATATCACCTTTCTTGAAATGCCATCAACATGAAAATCTAGAGAGAGAAATCAAATGCTTAATGATTTCAGGCCAAATAACTCTAGGTAGCTCTAACTGTTTTTATATCTGCTTAATCAAATGTTGTCCACAGAACTCTCTAAAAAGAGAGAGAGATAGCCCCGTAACTTATTGTGTCTTGGACCTTTAAACAACACTTACATTAATACAAAGTTCACACTGAACACATAAGGCTCTCCTCCCTCCCATCCACATACTACAAAAGAAAAAGGGCAGCATGACACTGAAAACCTACTTCACAGCGTTCGAGTCCAGTGTAGCATACAAGTAATACAGGCACTTCATCCGCTCCGTAGTCTCCAAATTGTGAGGGACCATGTACTGAGCAAATATCCGTTCAACAAGTAACCTGCAAAAGAGCAGACTCTTTCAGTGTCTGCACCTACAATGGTAAAAACTGTAAAAGTCACAAACTAAGTACGGCCCTTCTCTCCAGGGAGGAGAAGAGATTTCGTTCTGTCTCAAAGAATCCAAAGGAAGGACTTAGGTCCTCATGAGTGCAACAATCCTACACACCTAACTACTGCAGAATGACCTGGGAAATCTTATGCCACATTTCCGTACCTGTACGATAAAGTTCAGGGAAGTACACCAGGCCCCTGTGAAGATCCAAATATCAGTATCAAGTGAAGGCTACAAAGAACTCTCTAGGACTCCTTTGACTTCACGTCACTGTGAAACAAGACATGGCTAACCTGGAAGCACAGAGAGAAAGGCCAGGGCCTGCTGTGCCCACTCCTGGCTCCTGTACAACACCCAGGGCAGTTCTCACCGCCGCTGCATCCACAGACGGCCGGGAACAGACACAAAAATGTCTTATCCAATCCTAACAGGCATCTGTGCACTGGTGCCACACACTTAACTGTAAGAACTGCAAAACCATAAGATTTAATAAAAACCACTTCCTAAGATACATCATAAAATTTTAACAATGTATGGCAGCAGTTATCAACCTGTGGGTCAAGACCCCTTTGGGGGTTGAACGACCCTTTTACAGGGGTCAATATCAGATATCTGCATATCATATATTTACATTTCAATTCATAGCAGTAGCAAAATTACAGTTATGAAGTAGCAAGGAAATAATTTGATGATTGGGGGATCACCCAACATGAGGAACTGGGTTAGAGACTCCCATCGTTAGAAGGGTTAAGAGCCACTGGTCTATGGCTTCTTTTCCCAGTGGCTTGCTACAGGTAAACACTATGGGACCCATTAACAAATTTGTCACCTCAGACTCTAAAAAGAACTTATGGGTCTACTGAGGCCTAACTGGCTCTTAGCCACTTAAGAGCCATCTACTTTGAGAGAGATAACATCTTTTTTAGAAATTTATAAATGGCTTTTAGTCTGGAGTTTTTTTGTTTGTTTGTGGTTTTTCGAGACAGGGTTTCTCTGTGTATCCCTGGCTGTCCTGGACTCACTTTGTAGACCAGGCTGGCCTTGAACTCACAGAGATCCGCCTGCCTCTGCCTCCCGAGTGCTGGGATTGATTAAAGGTGTGCGCTACCACACCTGGCAAGTAAATTTTTTTTTTTAATTTGAAATTTTCAAAGGATTTATTTTCATATGAACTTTGTTTAAAATTTAACAAACATTCTTTTAATGTTTTTGTATAAAGCAAAAAACTTTAAATTACAACAGCTACATTCCTACTTTTAGATATTACCCTATAAAACCCTAGTGTATGAAAAGGAGTTTACTCACCAAAAATTAGCTATGCATGTTTCATCTGTGGCTTGCTGAGAAGAAAACTATGTCTTCCATTCACTTTCTACTAAAACCATTTAAAGCCATGAAGAAACACAAGCTCATCAAATAACTATGAAAAGCATGTGTACATGTGGGCCCTGGCTTACCGATCGTCGATGCTGTTCTGGTAATATATGTGGAGCAGCTTGTCTTTGACCCAGGATATCTGCTTTGCAGCATCTTTGCCAGCTGCTGACTGTAAAGCGTATTTCTTGTAAATCTGGGCAAGTCCCATCATGGCTTCTTTACGTACTCTCCACTTAAAACAAAGACATACAAAAGTTCTTTTTATAAAAATACTTCCATTAGCTTCAGTGGTGGCGCAGGCCTTTAGTCCCAGCACTCATGAGGGGCAGAGGCAAGGGAATCTCTGAGTATGAGGCCAGCCTGGTCTACAGAGCGAGTTCTAGGACAGCCAGGGCTACAAAGAGAAACCTTGTCTCCAAAAACCTCTGCTGGATATGGTGGTTCACATCTTTCATCTCAGCTCCCAGGAGGCAGAGGCAGGCAGATATCTTTGAGTTTGTGGCCAGCCCGGTCTATAGAGAGAATTCCAGGACACCTAGGAGCTACATATATACATAGAGGCCCTGTCTCAAAAATGAAAATAAGCTAAAACAAACAAACACAAGAAAAAACCCTCTGAGAATTATCTACTCCTACTTACCCGTTTGTCCAATGTTCGCTCTCTCACAAAATTAAGTAAGTGATCATTGACAAGAAGAATATCCTTTTTAGCAGCTGTTACTATAGACACTATAACATCGTGTCTAATAGCTTCCTCGGGGTCATGTGACCTCACTTTAAGATACTCTGAAAGGTAAGAGCTTCTGATTAAAATACAGACTTTAATGATTATCCTATTTCTTTAAAAGACTGGAAAGACCTTTGCAAACTAGCAGAGCAAAAGCAAACTCTAAGGAGAATATTCAACATTTCAGAGAAATTAAGAGCAGGGGAGGAGGGAGGGCAGGAGTGTGAAACTGCTGCTGCACTCCCGGGCAGAGGAGTGGGTAAGGCTATTTCTAACTCACTACATGGAAAGCTGTGTCACTGGGAAGCCTGTCATCATCCCTTTCCATGTAAAATACTCAACTCAGCTGCAGCTGCTGGGAAACAATGGGAGTGCTACCGTCTCTGTGGTATAATAGTGGAGCCCTGAATGCTGTTGCTGAAGGAGTAAAGCTAAGACACTGACTTACGCTTGTTTCCTGGTGACCCAACTAGCTGAAGCAGAGGTATCGAAATTAAGAACTCACTAGAAAACAACTTATCACAGTGAAGGGAGTCCTAGGAGCCACAGAACCATTTTTACAGTGAGCACTTTTTCAAATCCTCTTGTTTAGTGCTCATGCACTATGATTAGTCATGAGCACCTGGCTATGAATTACTAAGATTTCTGAGGAAGCAATCTAATGCACAGAAAGAAATATACAAAAGCAAATAAAGGTGAAAAAAAGCTATTGCTACTTTTTAAAGAGGAAAAAATACTCGTCAAAACTAAATTCAGAAAATACTCCATTAGTAACATAATAACAATATTATTATATTGTTTTATAATATATAATGAATGTTATATTATAGATGTAATATAAGACATGGTATCATAGATATAATATTAATACTAATATAAGAGGATGATATTAGAGACTGAGGTTCAAACCCAGCATGATTTCATGCACGATTTCCATGACATGCTTCACACAGGACCCTGCGATCGGCTACATAAGGAGACAAATGCCAGGCAGCTGCAAAATCACGGAAACAACACAGACCAGACTCCAGAGAGAACTGTTCTGAACAGTCACTAAGGAGAAGAGCCTGCACGGACGATTCTGGCTGTAATTCTCCTTCTTTTGTTTTTTAATCTCATAAGCACAGCAAACGCTAACACTTGTGCAGAATATATACATGGTTGTTATATTAACCCTCATTTTATGAACTATTTCATAATTTTAAAATTACACAGATATATGACGTTCTCATTAGTTGAGAAATTGGAAGTGAACTGCTTAATGCTTAAACAGATTTTAAGTTATCTCCATTATCATGGTTAAGTTGGTTTACACTTAAACGGTTTTTACTAAGTTCGTGAACTATCAGAGCACTAGTGTTAAATATCTTCAAAGTCAAGACCCACTCAAACCCTAATATGTGACAATGTGCACAGTTGTTCTTAAACAAAAGAACCACTTTAATTTATGAAATTACTACCAAAAACCTGCTTCTAGTGTGCACAGGAAATACATGGTAAAAATCTTAGTTTCTGAAAGTAAGTTCCATAATAATGAGTAAAGAAAACAGACACCTATCAGAAACACCTAAGAGAAAGAAAGGCTCTCCCTACAAAGATTATTTTTTTTCCCACTGAGGAGCATTCAGGAATATGTCCTATTACCTGTTAAATCCTTTGCTAAATCAGGATGGTTCATGAGGCAGTGGCTTGCAAATTTCACACACTCCAGGCGTATTGGTACATGGATATCATTAAACCTGATAATAGATTTTAAAAAGAGTACTCTTTAAAACAACCAAAAGATTAATTTAATGTATACTAAATTTGTATTTATTTCTGTTATTAAAATATGTAAAAAGGAAGGAAGGAAGGAAGGAAGGAAGGAAGGAAGGAAGGAAGGAAGGAAGGA
>CAJQZJ010032578.1:4633605-4648091 GCA_907164525.1 Lophiomys imhausi | reverse complement strand
ACGGCTGTATATTAGCTGTCTGTGTTACCATCAACTGGACTGATCTTCAGCCCAAGGTGACAACCTGTGTAAATATGTCAACTCAAGTCCTTTATATTACTGCCAATCTTTCTTCTCTTAAAATTCTTACAATTCTAAGAATATGCACGTCAGTCCACATTCAACTAGCCCAATAACCATATTTCACTAACTATTTTATATATCCAGTTATGTGTGACATACAGATGCCACAGCAAGCACATGATGATCAAAGGACAATTTCTAGTAATGGTTCGTTCTCTCATGTGGGCCCCAGAGATCACACTCCAGGTCACCAAGCTTTTACACTGAGCCACTTCAATGGCCTTAACTCTTTTTTTTTTATTTTTTTTTTATTTTTTTTTTTTTTTGGCCTTAACTCTTATTTTGATGCCCTTAATTAATTTAAAATATATTGTATCTTTAATCTACTTAAGATTTGTTTTCAACTTTGTTTAAATGTGTTATTTTGTCCCAAAAGTATTCACTAATCTATAAAGAACTATAATTTTACAAATTACTGAAAAAGAAAAATTACCCCCAAAACTGTTCCATCTAAGTTAAGCAGACTAAGGCAAGGGTTGAACTGTAAGGAACAAATGAGAAGACTCCAGCTCCTCTCAAGGGTAACCAGTCAGCTCTCAGCATTCTTGTTTCTATCAGTGTCTTTGTGCAGTAAGCCAAGGAAAACAGGACTCGGAAGTACCGATTTGTGTGTATTGTTATTTAAGTGCTGCTAGGAATTAAGTTTAGGATTTCACACAGGCTAGGCAAACTGAGCTAGCACTGACCTATACTATCTAGCCTGGAGAGACAGAGACCTGCAAGTCCCCTGGTAGCTGCTGAATGCAAAAGCCAAGCGGGGTACTTAATCTGTGTCTGGGAAAGCCTTTTCTTCTAGTGTTAGCTCCAGATGTGGGTTCCAGCCAGACAAGCATCTGGCCCCATGAGAGGCCTGATTCATCAACTCTTGGAAGCCAACCAAGGATGCCCAGTGGTGGAGTTCATGATCCTGGCCCTCCCATCACAAAGAGCTAAAGGCTTGAGACAGCAGGCCAAGCTCCCTGGAGGGTTGCCTCAAAGAAAAACTGTGCCCTCCCCAGAATACACAGTTCTTTCCAACCAGTGTGACAGGAATCCCAGCATTGCGGGGCCTAAAGGCAAAGAAGGTACTTTGCACCTCAGGGGGCTATGCTATGTGCCTCTGGAAGGGGTGCGCTGTGTGTGTGTTGGGGGTGCACAATATGCTTCAGTGGGGTCTATCCTCTACCTCCTGCCTTCCTTCTCCTGGTTGGTTGTCAGACAGGTATATAGTTGAGCCTGGCAGAATTAGGAGGAGGCAAACCAGACACCTGAAGAGCAACAGCATATGTGGAAAGCAATCAGAGCCCACGTCGACACCTCTGATTTTTCATTTAATAAATACATCATTTGAATTTTTGAGATCTAATCTTACCTTACTGTTGAGCCTGCTTACTCTCAGCATTAACGGATTTCCTATATGTTTTAAAATTTTAGATTGAGAGTTTATTTCCAATGAAGAATATCTGTACCAATATTGTGTAAGACTGTATCATGCTACAGAGCCCTTAAATTTAAACAGAGCAAAAAATAAACAAGTATTTGCTCATACTGGTAACTTTTATGTTCCTCTCTTGAAACTCGACCCCTTCTCAATCATACAATTGCCATTCCAACTGTTTACCAGAGTCAGACACTTAAAAAAAAAAAAAAAAAACCCACTGGTCACTAACCTCTCTGTCTCCACATTATCCCAACCTTTCAGCTAAGATCCCAACTGATTCCCTGTGCCAACACATAATATACATAGATATTATGTATATTATGTAGATACATACGGTATCTAAGCAGCTATTAACTCAGTGCTGTGGAAAGCGGGGGCATGACCTCTCTAAGATATGGCTAAGGGGAAAGTTTTTATTGAAGATATTTAGGAGAGCACAGCCAGAACAGACTCTGGAAGAGTCTAGAACAGGAGAAAGTAGTCCACTGAACATGGCCAGCAGAATGGGCCAGGCCATGGAGGCAAAAGGAGGGAGTGAGAGAGGAAGAGAAGAGAGAAATGAGCAAAAAGAGCTCATGGCCAAAGGGGAGGGTCACACAGAAGTGAGAAGCCACCGAGCTGGAGAAGTTTAGGGTAGGGGGCAGTGGGGTGAGACCATCCAGGCGGCCAGCATGTGCTTTGGTATGCTAATAGGCACCACAGGTAACCACTGGTCCTAAATTTCTTTTTGACCTGACAACTATGTGAAATGTACCCTACCAAAAAAAAAAAAAAAAAAACAAAAAACAAAAAACAAAAAACCTCATTGACCACAAATATTTTATCACATGAACTAAGCCTTAATTGATGACTAGGAAATGCAAGAAGTTTCATTATACCTTAAACAACAAGTGTCCTAATATAACTCTGGGTATTAACAGGGTTTAGACACACTTCACATACCTTGTGGGCAGGCACCAGATTTACTAGAACTGTGTCTAAGAGTTCCTGAGACACGGTGTCACCTTCACATATGATGGAGCTCATGAGGTCCACCATGTGCATATGAACTTTCTGATTGTGTCCATTGCTGTAACCCAAAACAGGTAATTTACTTCAAATACATCTGAGATAGATACGATACTATAAACATTAAACTTTATAAAAACATTGAGATAAATGATAAAATTAGTGCTGTCAAGCTTCTTTCTCTCCGGTTTTACAGGAATAAAAAAATGTATTTTTAAACTGTATTAGTAAAGTTACTTTCCCCTAATTTTTGTCATCCTCATAACCAAAGTAGTTAAATGAAATGCAATCTCACTTTCATCTCCAACTGGACAAGTATTTTAAAAATCTATGAAGTTTTATACATACACAAAAAATTCAAGCAACCACATGTATTAAAAAGTCAATATAAACCAGGTGTGGTGGCGCACACCTTTAATCTCAGCAACTGGGAGGCAAAAGCAGTTGGATCTCTATGAGTTTGAGGCAAGCCTGGTCTACATAGAGTTCCAGGACAGCCAGAACTCACAGTGAGACCTTGTCTCAAGAACAACAACAAAAAGTACTCTAGTATGTAAACAAGAAATAATATAATTCAAAAACTGAATCTAATTTGTTCTTCTAACCAATAATACGTAAGTACACAATAATAGGTTCTATTCATTTAGAACTATATAGAGACTAAGTGTAAGCTATTTTATAATCTGAAGCCAATATTTATAAGAACAGCTTATGTGGGTTCACTGTAAACTGAACATCTTTACAATTAAAAAGAAGTGTTGCTTATTTAAAAATCAACTTACTTTATAACTGAGAATAATGTTCTGTACAGTTGAGTAAAGATTTCATTGCTATCTTCTAACTCAAAGCATATGTTATATGATTTAACCCATGCAATGTTCTAAAAGAAAGAAGCAAAATAAGGAAAAGACAAATATTTTAGTTGCTAGAAATATACAAGAACAAAAAATAACTAAGTATCATCTCAAGTTATAATATATTGCTTACCTCAAGTAAATAAAAATACCTATTGAATTGAGGGCTCTTTGTATCTTCTAGTCCCTTTAATTGCCTTGTTATAAACATAAATATATCCTTTAAAAAAAAACAAAGTCTTGCTTAGATTATGAATGCTAAAAGGAAATACACATTAGTGCTATTATAGATTATTCACCAGCTTTGTAACATATAATAATAAATTGTAAAGAACAAAAAGAAAGGCAGAATTTTTTAGAGTACAACTTTACAAAAAGATCCTGATATCTTAGCCAGACCTAGTGGCCCACACCTTTAATCCCAGCACTCGGGAGGCAGAGGCAGGCAAATCTCTGAATTTGGAAGCCAGCCTGGTCTACAGAGTGAGTTCAGGACAGCCAGGGCTACATGAACTCTGTCTCAGAAAAACAACAACAAAAGATCCTGATACCTTGCAAATGAACATAATGTATAAAAAACACAAAGCCATTATTATCCTTTATAGGGAGACATTATATACAGCATGTAGCATCAATGCACAGAAAAATGTTCATCATACAGTAAATTAAACAAACAGGCTTAAAAAGTGAGTCAAATAAAAGCCATGCATCATTAGAATACAGCTGGTGCAGTAGCTAGGAGCTGAGCACTCCCCTGAAAAAGCACAACCTGTAAAGTAGCACCACAATTACTTAGAAAACCATCATAAAACGTAACTGCAATACAAGTCACACACAGAAGCTTAGCCACCTGAGAAGGACAAGTGGAAGTCAGTCTGTCTAGTTTTTCGGCCATCATTACTGGGGAGTAACCTGAGTCATCTCTCACCGTACCCCTATCCCTTATTTTAGAATAAGGGATATTTTTAAAAAGATTTCCCTTTGTACCTACCTGGTTCTTTAAAGACAGACAAACAAACAAAAAAAAAAGTCACTTTCAGTCAAATTTTCCTGAGCACCAAATGTTTTTGAGAACTGTGAAAAGACTAAAAATTTATGAAAACTAACTCCCCAAAGAAATTTTATTACCAATCAACAAGAAAAATGTTCCTCTGTAAGCAGAATAAAAGGTAAAAATACTATATGCCATTGCCTGAGGATATTTCAAGAAAAGAACTACAAAAAGTACATCCTTGAGGCTCAAAAGATACAGCTCAGCAGTTAACATTGCTGCTCTTCCAGAGGACCCAGGTTCAATTCCCAGCACCCACATGGCAGCTCACAACTGTCTGTAATTCCAGTACTAGGGGTCTCAACATCCTCACACAGACATACTTGTAGGCAAAATACTAATGCACATAAGATACAAATAAATTGGTTTTAGAAGCTGAGGCATGGTGGCACACATCTTTAAACCCAGCACTTGTGAGGCAGAGGCAGGTGGATCTGTGAGTTCAAGGCCAGCATGGTCTACAGAGTGAGTCTAGGACAGCTAAGGATACACAGAGAAACCCTGTCTCAAAAAAGAAAAGAAAAAATTGGTTCTAGAGACAAAGAAACAGACAATGTTTCAGCTAATTCATAAAGCCCTTTATTTCTTTTTTTCTTTTCTTTAGGTTTCTCTCTGTAGCCCTGGCTGTCCTGAAACTCACTCTGTAGACCAGGCTGGCCTTGAACTCACCAAGATCCACCTGCCTCTGCCTCCCAAGTGCTGGTATTAAAGGCGTGAGCCACCACGTCCGGCCATCACAGACAATTTTAAACTGCTATGTGGGTTCTGGGATTTGAACCCTGGTCCTTTAGAAGAGCAGCCAGTGCTCTTAACCACTGAGCCATTCCTCCAGCCCCACAGACCTTGATTTAACTTCATCTGTTGGATATGTACTCATTACTGTCCTGATATAGAGAACAGATCTGTAACTGCTCAGATGGAGGCTCAGTGTGCCTTCTTTTCATCAGTCCTTAGCCTTGAGCTACATCATTGTTTATACAAACTGACAAGTCCACAAAAGAGGTAAACAGGCTGCATAGCAGTGGTCTTTATACTTCTTGTTGAGAGAATATCAACAAACCACCTGGTAAGGAAAAGCCTTGGCCTACACCAAACAAATATATCACTCCTTAAACCGTTTGACTATCATACTATCCAGGGAAAAAGTAATCATACAACAGCTCACATGACCTACTTTATTTATTTATTTATTTGTTTGTTTGTTTGTTTGTTTGTTTGTTTGTTTATTTATTTATTTATTATTTTCTTTTTGGTTTTTCGAGACAGGTTTTCTCTGAATATCTCTGGCTGTCCTGGACTCGCTTTGTAGACCAGGCTGGCCTCGAACTCACAAAGATCCGCCTGCCTCTGCCTCCCAAGTGCTGGGATTAAAGGCGTGCGCCACCACCGCCCGGCTTGACCTACTTTAAGTCTGATTCGTGACTCCAATTTTCCTGACCAGTAACCCTGCCCTCCACCTTCCTTACAATACTGCCATCCTGAACCAGATCGGGGTGCTCCACACTTCAGATGTCAAGGGAGCAAGCTCCTCATTTCCATTAGCAAGAAGAAATCATAGGAGTCCAAGTCCACGTGTGATTTGGGGGTTGTTGCTTTTCCTTAAGGCTCATGACAAATAACTACCAATAGCACTTCTTAACACACACAAACCGTCCACTACTTTCCCCACTGTGGATGAACAGTCTTCCCTAGGACAGTCCTTTTCTAACCGTTAGCTTCCGACATCACTCACCAGCTGCCCTGTCACAGGTCACCAGCTGTCTTTTGCACAGCTCTCACCCAGGTTTCCAGTGAGTGTCATCTTTTAAACAATGAACATGGTCTTCATTACAAATTTTCAAAAGGAAATGGAGTATCCCAAAATCAAAATGAAAACATAGCATCATGGTGACATAATACGAAAAGTACAATATTCATTGTGTGAGCCAAAGTTCCCCCTACCCAAAAAAAAAACCAAAGCCCCTTGATGATGCTAGATATCCTACCAGGTGACTGACTTAACAGCACTTCTGTACCAGTGGCACACTGCACGCTTCAGACCACACACCAATCACCCTGGCCTCTCTTTAGCCCCTTCATGACCACTCACTGGCAGACCTCTGGGTGTGAGCTGACATCCTTGTACCTCCTAGAATAAACAGACTAAGCTTCCACCAAGACAAAGGCTCTGTGCCAAAGCCCGGTAACAGAGACTTCTCCACTCTCCTGTAACCATCTATCTGGTGTTTCCACCGATGTAAAAATAAAAAGGCCTTTCTTTCCATGACTTTCTACTGTTCTATAACTATAAAAGCCTCATGAAACTGTTACCACATGGAGAACATAGTATTTTGGATCATCTAATAAAAAGCCATGCTTTTGAGCCATGGTCACTCATATCTCGCTCCAGAATAAAATATAAATTCCTTCCAACGTGAGAACAGGGGTGTCTCTGTGTGTGTGTGTGTGTGTGTGTGTGTGTGTGTGTATGTACACAAACACCAAGCGTGTGTGACTCTCTTAATCTGCTTACTCTGGGTGTCAGAAACTGTATTTTAAAAGTTAAGTTCCACAGCAAACAGAAGTTTAATAAAAGATTTGTCCAGTCACTATAACAGAATTCAAAGAAATCCCTAAATATTGCACTCAGTGTGATAGTGTGCCCCATCAATACTTGCCTTAAGTTTATCGGGAGATGTGTAAGGAGCCTCGGGAGCATAAATCCTGAAAATATCAGCAAGGCAGCAAGCTACCAGTAAACGGACATCTTTATCAGGGTGCTTGAGGAAAAAGTCGGAAGCAAGATGTAAAGCTAAGTTCAGATAAAGTTCCTTTTCCTCTTCGGAGTCCTGGTCCATGTCCATGAAAGTTTTTACGACCATCTACACACAAACAAAGATCATCAATTAGTCAGGTGTTTGCTGTGTACAGTCTACCAGATAACAGCCACAATACTCACAAAAGTTCACTCAACATAAATAACACTGTCATCAGAAAAACACAGAACAAGATCCTTCTACAAGTGGAGAACAGACAATTTTTAAGATATAACTAAGAACTTTTTAACCAGGCACAGCAGCACTGCCTGTAATCCCAAGATTGAGAAGGATAAGGCAGTAGGCTCATGATTTCACGTCTAGTTTGGACTACAAAGCAAAACTCCGTCTCCAAAAAAAAAAAAAAAAAATCATTAATGTCTACTGTTTAGAGCAGTGGTTCTCAACCTTCCGATGCTATGCTCTTTAATACAGCTCCTCATGTTGTGGTCACCCCAATCATAAAATGATTTCCATTGTTACCGCATAGCTGTAACTTTAGTACTGTTATGAACCATAATGCAAATATCTGTGTTTTCTGATGGCCTTAGGTGACTCCTGTGAAAGGGTCGTTTGACCCCCAAAGAAGTTGCAACACACAGGTTGAGAACCACGAGTTTAAGGTAAAAGAAATGTTTGTTACTTATCCACACATCTGCCAACCAGATGCTAAGTTTAAAACTCACCCTATACAGTGAATTTTTCTAATAGTTCTAATCATAAAGAAGCTCTAGTAGGAAATTTAGGTTCCCATCTGCTATGGTTACTCGACAGCTTGAATGGATTTAGAACCACGAAGAAACACGTCCCTGGTAGTGTCTATGAGACTGTTTGCAGAACGCTTTCCTGAAGACAGATGGCCGCTACTGCATGTGGGTGGTAGGTCCTGATACACAGAAGGAGTCATGCTGCGGAGCTGTGGTCACCTCCCCGCTTCCTGACTGCTGGTGCACTGTGACCAACGGCCTTACACTGATGGACTGCAGCCCACCGCTGTGAGCCAATAAACTCTCCCTTCTTAAGTTGCTTTTGTCAAGTATTTTGCCGTAGTAACAGTGTATCACTTTGCCATTAAACTACCACGGATGTGATTTCCTGTTTCAGCCTCCCCAAAAGACTACAGAAGCAGATTCAAGTCAGCACCCAGAGCATGCACTGCTCTTTCAGAGGTCCCAAGTTCAGCTGCCAGCACCCACATCAGGTAGCACCTTCTCTTCAGGCCTCTGTGCAATCACATGCATGGGCTCATACCCAGCATAGAGACGTCTGCACATGATGATAAACAAATCAATCAATTAATTCATCAACCTTCTTTTAAGGATGTCAAAGATGTATTCTTAAGGAAAAACTTAACCTTCAGTTACCATGATGTGATTAAGTGTTGTAGTAATACACTAAGCAAATCTGGGCCATAGTGAAAGAGAATATGATATGGACAACTCATTAGTTCAACAAGATAATCCATGTATGTGTTAGGCAGAAACAAGTTGTATGAAAGAAAACTGTCTTCATCATGATTTTTACCAAAGTGAGGTCAAACCAAAATAAGGAAATTATATAGTGTAAGTTCTATAAAGCTTTCTCTAATTTTAGTATCAGTAGAAAAAATTATCTCAAGTTGTCCTATCCTAACTTCAAATAAAACTCAACAAAAAGATCCATACAATTCTTTCTTCAAACAAGAATCAAGAAATCTGTCCAATCTCACCCTGACGAAAGGTGAGCAGACAGTATCCACTAGGTGGCGCTACACACACTGACCGCTGCACAGGGCCACAGCGAGGCTAGGAGCTGCTGGAGGCCTGGAGCGAGACATGGTCTACTCACACTACACGGAGTAGCCACGGGAGACAATACTGTTCACAGAGCAACCCCACTGCTCTGCCTCTCCTGATGCCAAATCCAATAGAGCCAACACGGACTGCTAAGGGACTCCTCACATCCACAAGTGTTGTCCTAAGTCTTTAACTGCACTTCTCTGAAGACATAGGCTCTCAACACCTTTGTACTTATGAAAAGACATAAGGGGGATACAGAGCTAGGTGCACACAACTGATTATTTTTCTTTAGAATCTCTTCATACAAGAGTGGGAAATGAAGGGTATTTTGAATAAAATGTTATAGAGAAGCTCAGAAATTATGTAAAACTGACAACCTATGTATTTAAAAATGGTCATGATTCATAAAACTTATGAGTATTTGTAAACAACAAAAACTATTATTATCCCAAATTCTATCTATTTTCTATTTCTCTGAGGAGAAGTATGCTGAAAATGGTCCCAGATGTAAAGCAGGAAAAGACTGAAAATGTGTACTGCCCAGCTTGCTGCGAGGCATGAGCACCTAGCAATAAAACAAGAACACTGCACAGCACTGAATGTGAAGACAATGAAACAATCAAACTTGTTCCAAGCACAGATAGCAGGAATTTTGTTTTGTTTTGTTTTGTTTCGAGACAGGGTTTCTCTGTGTAGCCCTGGCCTGGCTGTCCTGTACTTCCTTTGTAGACCAAGTTGGCCTCGAACTTGCAAAGATCCACCTGCCTCTGCCTCCCAAGTGCTAGGATTAAAGGCATGCGCCACCACCGCCCAGCGAGGACACTGTTTCAACAGGAATTTTTCACTACTGTGTGCTCAAATAGTGTTGCAAGTCTCATTAACAACTATCACTAACCCCAGCGCTCAGGAGGCTTAGGGAGGATCATAAATTCAAGGCCATCTTGGTCTACATATGGAGTTCCAGGCCAGTTGAGTTACACAGCAAGACTTTGGGATGGGGACCCTTAATTATAACTCAGATGTGGCCTCTAAATTTAATATATATCTGAGAAAACAGTGTGCATACAAGTTAGTAAATGTTAATCAGCTTGTATGTGTGTAGTCTGTCTTCACAGCACTTTTTCCACAAACATGACAGGTATTAACCTATTATTTCTGGGATAAACCTGAGGCAATAAGTGCATTAGTTCTACAAAAAATAATAATCAACAGTTCAAGAAAATGTAAATATGCAGAAGAGCGAGCACATCATAAAGAACTGCGCTTGGCTCTCCTCTCCTGAATGAGACGGACACAGTTCCTAACCAGACTGAACTTATCGGGTGGATGGATAGCTCATCTGCCATAAGGTATCTTTTTCTTTCCAGTAATAAACCTGGACAGCTGCATCCTAATAGCTTATGTAAAAGTGAACAATATCTACACCTCAAGTGAAGTTTACAGTAGTGTCAGCAACACTTACACATACATACATCACACAGCAACCTTACATACTACTGTTTTGTAAGGCTCCTGCACCTTAGTGATGAAGACAAGTTTTTCAACACCATCAGGTAATGGATAACAGATCAGTAAACATTACAAAATGAATATGCTGAAATATTACATATGACTCACTAGGGAAGTATAATTTTATGTTTGCATCAGCTGAAGGAAATGAGTATTATACTAATATAACAAGCTAGACAAATGTCTACTTAGCACACACATACACACACAAACACACACACACACACACACACACACACACACACACACACCCCAGAGAGGGAAAAGATTGCTCAAATGGAAGGGCAACTTCCATGGATCTTGAGCAACTGGTCAGCCAGTCTCACATGTACCTCTCTGTTAATGCTACTTTAAGCATTTTAACAGTCACAGGGACCATTAATATTCTGAAAAAAAAAAAAGGTGAAACATTATTCAACACAATCTAAAGAAACCCTTATCATGGAGAATGCTTCATGCATGGTTTACCATCCACCTTGGATTGTTACTGTGTGCCAGAAACAGAGACAGAAGCTGACTGTCGAGCTCTCTCCACCTTAAAAATAACCTACCTTAAGCCGGGCGGTGGTGGCGCACGCCTTTAATCCCAGCAGTCAGGAGGCAGAGGCAGGCAGATCTCTGTGAGTTCGAGGCCAGCCTAGTCTACAAAGCGAGTCCAGGACAGCCAGAGCTACACAGAGAAACCCTGTCTCAAAAAAACCAAAAAACAAACAAAAAAAAAAAACCTACCAAACTGTAATCTATACTTTAGGACACCTATAAATACCTCAAATTTCCTTCCCCAGACTGAAGAATTGCTGGGGAAGGGGGCAGTGAGCATCAGGTAGGAAGAAAGAGCAGGTAACTTGGTAATAGTATAAAGTAATGGTGGGACGTGTGCTGATCACTCTCCAAGTAGCAGCAGGGTCCCCATTGCTCCTTACCTGTCCTATTCCCACAATCTCTCTCGCTGCCATTTGCTACCTTAAAAAACAAAAACCCCAGCAGAGCAAGTTACAAAGCCCTACATGAAGATTCCCACAGGGAAGACCCTACCTCCCAGCAATCAAAAGCACACATGAAGACCCCACAGGGAAGCCCCCCACCGCCCGGCAATCCAAAGCACACATGAAGACCCCACAGGGAAGCCCCCCACACTGCTCACTCACCTTTAGCCGCCTCACCATCTCCTCTTTCGAGATTTTATCTGAGATTTCCTTTACTCCAGGTGGGTAAGTAATCTTCCCATCATTGGTCCTTGTCTTTGAATGAGCCATGATGGAAATGTCTGTACCCTTAAAGGAAGAAAATTATTAGGTACAAACTAAAAGCAGGCGTGTGCTATAATAAATGTAAAAGATAAGTGTTATCCAACAATCTGTAACTGCCTCATCATTTAGAGTGATTTGGACATCAAATGAAAACTATTCTACTGAACATGTCCCAAAATTACTGAGGGAAACAAATTTACGTTTTATTTCTATTAGTAGCAAGCTGTGTAATTTGCACTAAAGCTCCTCGGCAAAACACACACAACAGAAAAAATAACCAAAATAAATAAATGTTTAAAGTGAGGGGGAGGGGGAAATGGCTGTGTACATGATCAAAATAGGTTGTATGAAATTCTCAAAGAATTAACACAAATATATCTATTTAATAAAAAAAAAATAAAGTGTTATAAATGATTCAGATTTTTAAAAATCCAGGAAAAAAACCGAAGAACCTTGAGAATAAAATGGGACACTACAGTACTCTATCTGATCACCGCTGTTATCTGCCAACACTGACAAACACAGGATTCAGTTTCAGTTCTCACTCACACGTGACAAAAGGGACAGAATATCTGTACCTGCCAAAGCTTAAATAAAAGACAATTCTGAATATCTGTAAGGAATAATTATAAAAATCTCAAACATACAAACAGAGCTGCAAATAATAAAATTTCAAAAGACAAGTTGCTTTTTACTATCTAGTAAAAATATTAGAAGACAAAAGAAATTGACCAGGGTATAGCACAGAGAAACCTATACCCAAAGCACACAGAGGAAGGGAAAGTCGACCCTATTAGTCCCAGAAGCATGGACAGTCCAAACAACTGCACAAAGTATCCATAGGATGAAGCATGGAGGTGCACTTCTTTAATCCCAGGATCTCTGTCAGTTCAAGGCCAGCCTGGCCTACCAAGTGAGTCCAGGACAGCCAGGACTACACAGAGAAACTCTGTCTCAAAAAACCAAAAAAACATGCATACATACATACATACACACATATATCTATGTGTATGCAACAATAAAAACATATGAGAGGCAGGGACATGGGAAGGGTTCCAGAGGACTGCTGGGAAAAGTTGGAGAGGGAAAAGGCAATGGGAAAGAGACGTAATCATACTTCAATTAAAAATATTTTTACAGCCGGGCGGTGGTGGCGCACGCCTTTAATCCCAGCACTTGGGAGGCAGAGGCAGGCAGATCTTTGCGAGTTCGAGGCCAGCCTGGTCTACAAAGTGAGTCCAGGACAGCCAGGGCTACACAGAGAAACCCTGTCTCGAAAAACCAAAAAAAAAAAAAAAAATTTTTACAGTCCCAGCACTCAGGAGGTTGAGGCAGGAAGATCTGTGAGTTCAAGGACAGCCTGGCCTACAAAGCAAATCCAGGACAGCTAGTACTGTTACACAGAGAAACCCTGTCTCAAAAAACAAACAAACAAACAAACATTTTTACAGCTAGGCATGGTGGTGCACGCCTTTTGTCCCAGCACTAAGGAGGCAGAGGCAGGGGGATCTCTGTGAGTTCGAGGCCAGTCTGGTCTACAGAGTGAGTCCAGGACAGTCAGGACTACACAGAGAAACCCTGTCTCCAAAAACAACAAAAATTTTTACAAAGAAAATAAAGTCTCAAAGCCAACACACGACACTGATAAGAAGAACATTACAAAAAGGTGACTTCTTAGCAGCAACAACATAAGCCAGGAGACAAGCAAATGCAAACCTGCAGCTTCAATCTAAGGAATGCCATTTTCTAGAGTGGGTGAAATGAAGGCAAGTCAGCCAGACACATCTGAGAACTGCGTGTGGGCATATGTGTAGAGGAGTCAGAGCAAAGACTTTGTGTACATACAATACATGTTATCAAGTGAAGGGGAATATAAAGGTGGCAGGGCCAGGCACTTCTCTTGTGGATTGTAGGCCAGTCAGTGCTGAACAGTCAAACTCGTTTGTGTGGGGCTTTAAAATGTAGATAAAGGACTTTACAAGTAATATATTAGAAGAGCATTCCATGGAAAACCATGCAAAAGAAAGCATATAATCTATTTGCATTTATATGTGATATTTATATATAATTTTATATGTATATATAGATTTACTATGTTATATATATTTACTGTGTGTAGGGTTCCAGGGTCCACTTCTTTGTATGTGCTCAAAAGGAACCAGCACACGTCTAGTGTAAGGCCTATACTCAAGCATTCACAGCAAACACAAGAGTCTATCAAAAACAGAATAAGTAAACTGTGGTATAGTCAGACAACAAAAATACAACTATGGAATCAACCAACTATTGCTTCAAACAATAATGCAGATTGGCATTAGAGTTAACGGAAGTATACCAAGCACAAAATCCCAGAGTACACACTTCTAACCAGTCAACCACCACAAATGTTAAAACAGCAGTCAAGTCAGAAAATACCTGTAAAACACCCATCTATAAGTGACTTGTAGAACTATGACATATAAAAAACTCACAAAAGGACACTATAAAAAACAAAGTGAAAAAAGAGACATGTGTTTGCAGAATGCACAGGCCACAGGGGAGAGCATGAAAGGACTGAGCAGTGCTGTCTCTGGAGCACAAACCACACCTCAGGGTGGCACTATGCACTGTACAAGAGACTGGACTGAAGTGACTGTGGCCCTGAACATAGGCAGGGTGTGAACAGCTCATGTGTGGGACATTACAGGGTGTGAACAGC
>CAJQZJ010032578.1:4605517-4633595 GCA_907164525.1 Lophiomys imhausi | reverse complement strand
TGTGGGACATTACAGGGTGTGAACAGCTCATGTGTGGGACATTACAGAGTGTGAACAGCTCATGTGTGGGACATTACTGGTCACACAGCACAGTAAATGTAATTCTGGTGCTTTCTTTTTTTTTTTTTTTTGGTTTTTCGAGACAGGGTTTCTCTGAATATCTCTGGCTGTCCTGGACTCGCTTTGTAGACCAGGCTGGCCTCGAACTCACAAAGATCCGCCTGCCTCTGCCTCCCAAGTGCTGGGATTAAAGTCATGCACCACCACCGCCCGGCTGCTGGTGCTTTCTTATTAAAAAGAAAAAGCAAGGATTTAACCCACAGAGCCAGAAATCACACTACTGGACATTTTCTAAGAAAAATGAAAACTTACATTTATAGAAAATATTCCCAAATTGATAACATTCTAAATGTTTTTTTGTTTTGGTTTGTTTTGTTTTATTTTTCCAAGATAGGGTTTCTCTATGTGTAACTCTGGCTGCCCTGGACTCCCTTTGTAGACCAGTTGAGCCTCGAACTCACAGAGATCCACCTGCCTCTGCCTCCCAAGTGCAGGGATTAAAGGTGCGCACCACCGCCGCCCGGCTCCAAATGCTTTTTAATGGACGGCACCATGCAGCCACATAACAGTCCCTCTGCACAGAGGAAAGACTCCGGCTCAGGGTTAGACATGCTGTGGCTCTCTTATTTTACAGTCTCAAAATGACAGAACCTAGAAACAAAAGGCAGATGAGCAGCTTATTTAAGGGAACAAAAGGTAGATGAGAAGCTTATTTAAGGGAACAAAAGGTAGAGGAGAGAGGAGACACGAGACAACTGCCTCCTGGCTGCAACTGTGCAGACTTGAAGCTCTATAGCACTCCTCCTCAACCTGTGGTTGCAACCCCTTCGTGGGCCAACAACCTTTCATGAGAGTCGCCTAAGACCATCAAAAGACATACTTACATTAGGATTCATAACAGTAGCAAAATTAGTTCTAAAGTAGCAACGAAAACAGTTTTGTGGCTGTGGGTGGTTACCACAAGAGGAACTGTATTAAAGGCCCACAGCATTAGGAACGTCACCAACCACTACTCTATAGGGTGCAGTCACACAACTACACAGATGCTGCATATAATGTTGAGCAAAACCCAAGAGTAAGAGAACTGGGGAGATGGCTCGCAGTTAAGAGCTCTGGCTGCTCTTCCAGGAGACTCAGGTTCAATTCCCAGCACCCACACAGAAGTTCACAATTGTCTTTAACTTCAGTTCCAGGAGCTCTGATGTCCTCTTCTGGTCTCAGCAGTACTAGATACATAAGGGATGCACATACATAAGGGCAGGCAAAAACACAGAAATTAAAAACAAAGCATTCACTGGGTGGTAGTGGCACATGCCTTTAATCCCAGCACTCAGGTAGCAAGGCAGGTAGATCTCTGTGAGTTCGAGGCCAGCCTGGCCTACAGAATGAGTTCTAGCATAGCCAGGGTTACACAGAGAAACCCTGTCTCAACAAAAAAAACAAAACAACAACAAAAAATATCCAAACAAGAAAAGAGTAAGTTCCGTAAAATCTACCAAGTAGTGCTGTCAGCCATTACTTCTTGGTTTTGCCCTAAGTACATCAGGGCACAGGGGCAGATACATAATGAGTGACACGTTCAAAATACTATATTGGCAAATTTCTGCTTATAATTACCCCAAAATATAAGCTTTTCAAGAAGAAAAAGTAAACAAGTCACATGAACAACGAAGAAGTTTAAGAGCAGCATTCACACAGAAAGGCACAATGGAGAGATGCACTTCCGGCAGCCTGAGAAGAGTTAGGAAAACGCTACATATCTGACAAGATACTGCACTCATGAAATAAAGAACTAAAAAGTCAGAGACACTGCAAAAACACATCTTCCTGCAGATTAGGAATTCAATACAATCATCAAACCAAGCTTCGGTTCTGAAGTGGGTGCAGTTCAGTGTATGGAGCCTCGAGTTCAATCAAGGAAGACCTGGGGTTGGGGGCAGACACATGACAGTTGGGCATGGTGGGACACACCTGTAATCCTACAAACAGGGGATGGGGAGTTCAAGGTTAGTCTGAGAGCTTGTGTGTGTGTGTGTGTACAGACACACAACAATAACAATAAAATGAGATCATAACCTCAAGAGGGACCACAGGTAGAGAATATGGGGTCACATTGAAGGTGGGAAAGAAAGGAGGGGAAAGTGATCTAATCATACTTCACTTTTAAAAAATTAAATAAAAGATGAAAAAAGCCAAACCAGGAAGGAGACAGAAAAGGGGCAAAGGAGAATATGAAGAAGTGGTAGTGGGGGAAAGACTAGGAGGGAAGAAGAGAAGGAGGAAAGGAGAGGGAGAGAGACAGAGAAAAGAGAGGCAGAGAAAAAAAGGAAGAAATTTAAAAATCTTATTCTACAAATATATATAAAAGGCCCTCCCAAATACTGAGACATTAAAGGAATTAAAAAGTGAATGGACTTGGTCCTATCAAATATTAAAACCCAATACAAAGCTATAGTAGTTTAGACACCATGGTACCAGTGAGGGGAAAACAAAAAGACATAGAACTCACATGAAAACAGTGACAGGATAAGACAGTATCAGCCAGTGAGGACAGAGCAGAAAGCACTGCTTCTATCACACAGACGTCACATGAACTCTGGGTAGACCAGCAATCCAGGCATCAAAACCAACGGTAGAGAGAACAAGCCCTGCTGGCCAAGCTCACGGGTGTGTTCCTGCACACAAACACATTCACCAAAGGCTAAGGACGAGGCACTCGGGAGCACACCTCAATGTGGCTGACTTCACATTGTACACAGGTCTGCAGCCAACAAGAGTCAACAGATGAGCTGCTTAAGCAGACCGACACGCAGAGTGTGCGTATTCGAGTACTCAGGTTACCGTGTACACATCTCAGCTGTAACTATGGGGAAACAAATGGACCTCAGAGTGAGTCTGCACACAAGAAACACATAGCCATAAACAACTAAACAGAGTAGATTCTGAAATCACCGTAAGACAAACAGCAAACAGGAAGCTTTGGAAGGAGATTTAAACAGACTGCATTTCTATAAAGGTATGGCAATTAAGAGTAGTGGTAAAACAGGAGAAAACAGGCACTGAATCTTCTAAGCAGTTCCAATGCTGTGCACTCACACAGGCTGCTCCTCAGAGTGAGACGTGCTCACTGGTCTCTTCCAACTAAGCAGAGGACTGAGCCTGGAAGTCATTGAGTGTGCATGTTTACTCTCCCTGAACTCCACCCGGCAGGGCTGCGCTCCTCCCCTACTACCAAGTCACACTCTGAACGTGTACAAAGGTGTTTATCACACTGAACTCACTACACGTCTTTCTCCACTAGATTGTAAGCTCCTTATGGACAGGCATCATTTTATGCTGCTGTGTCACTACATATGATAGGCATTATTAGTACTAGGTGCTCAGAAAGTATTGCTGAATGAATGACAACTATTTGGAGAAATATTTAGATGGCAGTACAGACTAGATAGGAAAGAAACCAAACAAAGCAGTGGTTCTCAACCTTCCTAATGCTGCAACCCTTTAATACAGTTTCTTATGCTGTGGTGACCCCCAACCACAAAATTATTTTCATTGCTACTTCATAAGTATAATTTTTCTGTTATCAATCATAATGTAAATATCTGTTTTCCAATGGTCTTAGGTGACCCCTGTGAAAGGGTCATTCAGTCCCCAAAGGGGACATGAACCACAGGTTGAGAACCACTGAAAGAAATACTGAAACAGCGATAAGGAAAGAAATACAGGCAATGGCTACAATACTGACTCAAAGAGTTAAAAATGATCTTAATAGAAAAAGAGAAAATGGCTGTAAAATCCAGAGTATTTCTTCCTGAAAAGTCACTTATTTAAATATTAACTGAGAATTCTCTTGGTGCAATATACTAAATTAAGTACTAAAATGACAATAAAGGCAGTAGAAGTGATGGTTCCACATGTAAGATGCTTGTTACCTAAGTATAGCATCTTGATTCCCCAGCACCCGCATAAAAGGTTGGATGTTTGGGCATGAACCTGTGGGCCAGTACTGGGAAGAAGGGCACACACAGATCCAGGGGCTGGGTGGCCAGACAATCTAGCCTCAATTCTGAGCTTCAGTTCCAACAAGAACCTGATGAAAAACCACATGGAGAATAAGAGAGGAAAAGATCGAACATCAGCTTCTGGCTTCAACAAAAGCATACGGGTGAACACACATACACAAATAAAATGGTGAACAAATATAGAAAATGTATGCCCTGGTTATAACAGAGATGGTAGAAAAAAACATATCTTGAGGAAAATTAAGCTTCATCCTAAAAGACAATTTTATTTTATAAATCTAAACTATAGTCTAAAGTTTTATAAGAAAAAAAAGACTATATAATGTTTTGATAATATCTATTGCTTATGCTATGCAAATTTAAAAGCTTAATTTAAAAAAAAAAAGTGCTGCAGGGGATAAAGAAATGGCTCAGCACTAAAGAGCACTGACTGCTCTTCCAGAGGACCTGGGTTTAGTTCCCAGCACCTACAGGAAGACTCACAACCTTCTCTAACTCCAGTTCCAGGGGATTCACTGCCCATTTCTGGCCTCCACAGGCACTGCACAACATACATGCAGGTGAAAACACCCATACCCATAAAATAAAGGAAGATAGAAACTAACGTGAAGTTGAGGAGATAGCTCAGGCAGTGACATGCTTATGACATAACCTGAGGACCTGAGCTAGATCCCCAGGACTCAATGAGGAGCCAGGTATGACTGCCCATAGATACCTTGCAGGTGTGGCTGCTGTGTCACTTGTGCATCAATAGGTGGCAGAGAGGAGAGAGGATATGTCTACGCCAGTGTTCTGACCTGTAAACATCTGAATGATTAGTAAGCTAACATTCCCTGAAAAAAAAAAAGCAAGCCTGAGATGACCACCAGTCAGGAGGCTCCAGGCAGGCTTGGACAAACAGGCTCCTAGGTTGGGGAGCAAGTTGGAAACTAGAAGAATTCCCCCTGGAATTTGGGTGAGAGTGAGCCTGAAACAGACAACCCTCACAAGGGGCCACTCAGGCGGGCTGGGTGGAGAGTGAGCCAGAGATGACCATCAGACTGACACTGTGCTGCCCTGGGGGGGGGGGGGGCACAACCCATGCTGGAGATGACCTCTACCTAGAGCCATAATGCAGGAGGAGACATAACACTCCTGAGACAAACCCAAACACTCAGAGTCCCAGGTGCTACTAAGAGGAGCAAGTAATGGTGGAGAAATGGAAGAGAAAGAGAAAAAGGATGTGGGCACAACAAAGAGAGGCAGAACAGGAGACTCCAGGGTAGTAAGGAACAGCATGATGTGAATCACCAGTGATGCTACTTGGGACCATGGTGAGGTCCTGGCCTGTGCTCCCACTGGGGGGCCACATCTTGGTCCATGGCCCACCAGCAGCAGGGGTCTGTTAACACCAAAAGCCAAGCGGATATCCCTGGTCTTGGTTGCTTCCCTGAGGACATAGTAATGTCTGAGGGCTGTGCAAAATTGACATCACCTTTACCTAGGTATCATGGGAGAGCTTGCCCTGGAGGCATGAGCGTAGGAGAGCTGACCCTACCATCTGTTGGTGATACAATTGAGGGAGAGATGCCACCCTCACCCCTTACCACCTATGGCAGGCAGGAGAGCTGTCCTTGCCCCTCACCTGGGCAGCCCAAGAGCTGACCTTGATAGCAAAGGCATAGGTGAGCTGGCCCCACAATGTCTGCCTGGCAGCAGCGTGGCAAGAAATGCCCTCCCCTCCCCTCACCCCTTGTCACCTATGGCAGGTGGGAGAGCTGGCCCAGGGTCATCAGGGCAGGAGAGTTGGCCTTCCACTTCACAAAATAGAGCTGTGGATGTGAGGCTTGCAAGTGAGCCGCCCAAGGGCATGAGCAGTGGCGAGCCAGCCCTGCCTCTTGTCTGTGTTGGGCAGTGGCACAGATGAGGGAGAGCCACTATAAGAATGGAAGAACTGGTCATGTCCCTCACCAGCTGCAACATTCACCCTGGTTGCAGGGGTAGGGGTGGGGTTACTACAGATGAATCAGTCATCCGTGAGAGCAGGAGAGCTGGCATGCTGACCAGCTCAGATACTTCTCAGGCCCAGATCCAGAACTTTGAATCGGCCCAGCCCAAAATCTACTCCAAAAATGAACTGCTGGAATGCATGAAGGAACAGTCCTACAGATTCAAAACTACAGGGTCTCTATGACACAGGGCAACAACACGATTTCCGAGAAAGTCCCAGTGAGGTTCCAGTGTTGATAGAACAGCAGAAGCCAGAGGCCTCGTACCAGACCAAGGAGTCATTGCAATAAACATTTGCAAGCAAAAAAGTATAGACAGAGGAGTGACACACTGTGACACACTACAGATTCCTTAATGAGATTTTTTTTTTTCCTCTTTGGGGGAGAGATTGCAAGGGTAGACAAGTATGAGGGGAAGAAGACATGAATGGAATTGGGGTCCCTGATATGAAATTCACAATGAATCAATAAAGTTATAAAGTTATAGATAGACAGATAGATAGATAGATAGATAGAGATAGATAGATAGACAGACAGACAGACAGACAGACAGACAGACAGATAGAAAAACAAAAAGCCGGGTGTAGTGGTGCATACCTGTAATCAATCCCAGAACTAGGGAGGCAGGGGTGGGAATGAAAAGATCCCTGAGATTTGCTTCCCAAAGAAGCCAAGGGAGATGATGGCCTCCTGAAAAACAATACCTAAAGCTGGCCTCCACACACATCTGCACACACACACAAACAACCGCACACACACACCTGCACACACACTAACTGCACACACATCTGCACAAACACTAACAACTGCACACACATCTGCACACACACTAAAAACCACACACACACCTGCACACAGACTAACAAGCACACACTAACAAGTGCACACACATCTGCACACACACTAACTGCACACACACACACACTAACAACCACAGACACATCTGCACGCACACACACACATCTGTACACAACAAGGAAGAGAGAGCCGGGCGGTGGTGGCTCACACCAGGCAGATCTTTGTGAGTTCGAGGCCAGCCTGGTCTACAAAGTGAGTCCAGGACAGCCAAGGTTACACAGAGAAACCCTGTCTCAAAAAACCAAAAAAAAAAAAAAAAAAAAAAAAACAAGGAAGAGAGAGGAGGACAGACAGATGAGGAAGAGGGGGAGGGAAAGAGGACAAGCCATGTGAACTTCAGCACTCAGGTAACAGAGCTGGGTTGTCACACAGTCAGGGTCAGCCTTGTCAATGTAGCAAACTCCAGGCCAGCTGAATAAGACTGTCTCAAAAGAAGGCAAGGAGAGTGTAACATCTTACATTTGAGATTCCAAGGCTGAACTTTGAGGAAATAAATATATAGATGGGGAGAAATGTGGAAAGACAGAGAGTCAAGGGGCAGACACAAATGCCTGGGGACAGGAAGGAGGCATGTAGTGGCAGTTACCTTTGTGAAAACATACAAAGTGACCTCAGCAAATACTTCTTTGAACTTGGTTGTATGGTATTTCTTTTAGATCTATTTATTTTAAAATATGGGATGCTTCATGAATTTGCATGTCATCCTTGCGCAGGGGCCATGCGAATCTTCTCTGTATCCAATTCTGAGTGTATATGCCGCACAAGTGAGCAATGGGTAATTTTTTTATATGTTGTTGGAAGGTATAACCAAATCACAAGGTAAATAAAAAGGTGGGAAGCAGAAAGGAAACAAGGCGGGAGAGAGTGTAGGAAGCAGGCGAAAAGAAAACTCAGACAGAGACACTCTCCCAAACTGACAGACCTAATAGGGCTCACACCAACAGAATCTCAACTATTCACCTAATATACAGAAAGCATGAATGAAGAACTACTTTAAAAAGAATTTATAGCCGGGCGTGGTGGTGCACGCCTTTAACCCCAGCACTTGAGAGGCAGAGGCAGGCAGATCACTGTGAGTTCAAGGCCAGCCTGGTCTACAAAGTCCAGGACAGCCAGGGCTGTTACACAGAGACCCTGTCTCGGGGAAAAAAAAAAGAATTTATATAAAAATGACACTCAGGAGGCAGAGGCAAGCAGATCTCAAAAACAATTTATATAAAAATGAACCTTATGCCAATCTATTTTGTATACAGTACATACTAGGGAACAATGAGCAAATTTATTAACGTCCTTCAGTTCAAAATAAAAATGTTACCTGTGAGTGATGGTACACACCTATGATCCCAGTGCTTGGGAAGTGGAGAAAGGAGGACTGGGGCTCAGGGCAGTCACAGTACAGAGTGAGAATCTATCTCAAAAGTTGAACGATAAAATAGTAAAAAAGTAAACTTAAAAAAACACACACACACACAAACTTTGTGGGCTCAAGAATTGGTTCAGTGGGTAACAGCACCTGCTGCTCTTGCTGGGTTGCATCCCCTTGACCCACATGGTGGTTCACAAACATCAGTAGCTCCAGTTCCAGGGGATCTGACACCCTCTTCTGGATCCTTGAGCACTGCATGCATGTGATGCACAAACATACATGCACATAAAACACTCATACATAGCTGTTTTAATTGCACTAGAAAGATGGCTCAGTGACAGAGTACTGGCTGCTCTTGCAGAGGACCTGGGTTCCATTCCTAGCTCCATGTGGTAACTCCAGTTCCAGGTGATCTGATGCCCTCTTCTGACCTCTACAGGCATGCACATGAAGTGCACACACAGACGTGCTGGCAAAACACCCATACACATAAAGTAAAAATTAACTCTAAAACATTTTAACTGAACTTATCATCTAGGATTCCCCTATTTTCAGTGGGTGATTTGAAACTTTCATAAACCACTTAAACTAAAAAATTATATGTCTGTTGTTGCATTTACATTCTGTTTATGGTATGAACAAAGATTCTGGGAGAACCCAGGTCCTCCGCAAGAACAGTCAGTACTCTTAACCCCTGAGCCATCTTTCCGGATGCAATTAAGGCTAGAGAGATGGAGCACCCCTTCAGTCTCAGCGGAGGCAGACAGATCTCTGAGTTGGAGGCCAGTCTGGTCTACAGAGAGAGTTCCAGGACAGCCAGGGCTACATAGAGAAATCCTGTCTCTCAAAAAAAAGCATCCAGTACAATTAAAAACAGATATAATGTAAACAAATAATCTAAATTCTATAATCTTTGTAAAATTCAACAGTTCTTTTTAAAAAAAACATGTGTTTTATTTTTAAAGCCATGTGTGATAGCAAACACCTTAAATCCCAGCACTCAGAAAGCAGAGGCAGGAGGATCTCTGTGAGTCTGAGGCCAGCCTGGTCTACAGAGTGAGTTCCAGCAGGACAGCCAGAGCTGCATAGTTACACCTTGTCTCAACACCCCATCACCGAAATAAGAAAAAAAAAAGAAATGTGTATTTTATTTTTTAAAAGTATTTTTATTAATACTTTGGCAATCTCATACAACATATTTTGGTCAAGTCCACCTCCCTCCCCTTCACCTCTCAATCCATCCACCTTTGAGTTTTCTTTTCTTTAAACTCATGGAAACCAATGTGTGTTGGCCAACAACCCTGACAGTGGGGCCTGTCCTCAGTGTGTCTGACCTACCAGGGGTAATACCATTAAGAAAACTGACTCTCTTCTCTCCCAGTAGCTATCAAATGCTGCTGACTCCTCAGCTAATGGTGGGATTTTGTGCCCATCTCAACTGCTGTGGGTTTGCAACTGTCCCCACTATGTCCAAAAAAACACTGTTTCCTTGAAGTTATCCACTACCTATGGCTCTTAACATCTTCCTGCCTGCTCTTCCTCAAAGATCCCTGGGTCTTAGGAATAGTAGTGTTATAAGTATATAGCATTTAGGGCTAAGCATCCTACCACCTAAAAGACACATGTTTTAAATCACACTAATAGTATTAAAAAGAAGAGAAAAAATTAATTTAATCATTATTTCTTGACTCAAAAGATATATAAGATCTTTTCATTAGATGACACATAAAAACTGCACTGAAGGGAAAAGAAAGAGAACAGCATTATTTTTCAGATGATCTAGTTAGAAATGAACATGACAATCTCTCTCTCTTTTTTAATAATTCACAATGTTTCATTAAATTCACTGTCACAGAATCAACACGGGCTACTACTAGAATCCTTACATGGCCATGTTTATTAAGAGCTGTTTTTTCTCCTGGGATTTAACCTCCAGGTTCAAGGCAGAATTAGGACAACTATAGAGTTTGTAAAGACTCCAAAGTGCAGTATTCCCCAGGACTGTACATCTGGGAACCAGCAGGTGGCACACTCATTAAAGACAATCCATACAGCAATTAAACAAAATGAGAAATTAGGATTATTCTTGTCAAGGACAATGGAAAAATCTAATAAGAGAAACTCCTAACGGGGGAAAAAAAGACAAATAAATGAAACTTTTCTCCATTAACTACACAACCTTACAGCAACATTTATATATATATTCCAACTGTTTGAACTAAAGGCTATTTCAACAGTGTACTCAGTGTAACTCAGCATCAGATTCAAACAGCACAGGAGTTGTCAAAACTCCTCAATATTTCTAGTGATAGTATTAACAACACTCATGTATTGAAAGATGACTCTTTCTCAGGTCAGCAGTACGTGCAATGCCCTGTCTGGCTAAGACAGAAACTCACCATTACACTATCATTTGGTTTTAAGTAATTAATCCCATTAACTGCAAGTATGTTCATTTAATGATTCTTATGTGTACCAATAAAGCACAGCTGTCCCCCGAACAACTCTTTACTTAATGCATGCCCTGTACCAGGAAGCACAAGTCATCTGGAGATGATGTCAGGTGTAAGAGAAAATGTGGGTAGTCTACGTACAAATATTTGGTCATTTTATGTACAGAGCTTGAACATCTGCAGATTCTGGAACCCAAGAGGATCCTGACACTGATCCAAAGACCCCGGGAAACAACTGCAGTTTCCAATAGTTCTTTTAGAAAGTTCTTTTAGAATACAGACCAAATTTTGAGTTCATGTTTTGTCAATGTTAAAAAAAAAATCAGATGTGGCCATATCTTATGTTAAGCTTTTTAAGAGCCACAAAAACAAAGGGCAAGCATGGTGGTGTGCGGCCTTTGGCCCCAGCAGAGACAGGTGGGTCTCTGTGGGTCTGAGGCCATTTGGGCCAAACAGTGAGTTCCAGAACAGCCAAGACTACATAGTGAGACCCAGTCTCAAAACACACAAACAAAACACCAAAAAAGGAAAGTTTAGCTCAAACATGGAGTCCCTGCCCTGGAAATCAATTTCTTTTTCTTTTTTCTTTTTTTCTTCAAAGTAGAGTGTGAAGCCTGTGTTAGATCTTTACACACACACACACACACACACATATATTTTATTTTTTATTTCTTCAAGTTACATCTCAATCACAATCCCCTCCCTACTCCCTCCTCCTGTGCCACCCTTCCACCCTCTTCCCCTTCAATCCCCATCCTCTACCTTTTTTTTTAGTTTAAGGTATATCTTTTTCCCCCCAACAGCTCCCCCTTTCAGTCCAACAAATGGTTCTTTCTCTTATAACAATAAATACAATACAATACAACAGAAATAAATAGGCCACAATTATGAGAGTTATATGGCTTAGCACACATTCCCAATGTCCAGTCCATATGTATTTGGCACCTGACTTTAACATTCTACTATCTAACCATCTCCATGAGTTTAAAGTTCTGTATCTAACTCAGCTTTCATACTAACTTGCCTCACAATTTTAAAAACATCTTCTTAGATCCAGAACACCCTCTTGATTCCTAAACAACTCAAAATTTAACTATGAGACTCTAGCTATCTATTCTTCAACCACCTCAGAGACCTGAGAGGGGATCCCCAGAAGGTGGGGAGGGTGTTTTCCCCCTCCTTTGGTTATTTGATGGATAATAGAAAATCTTGTTATTTAGAGGAAGAGATTACAAGCTGTTAAATGGTTTTGTTAAATGGGTTTTGGAGGTTAGACCCAGGGACTTCTCTCTTTTTCTTTTCTGTATCCTTCTTTCTCTCCTATGTAGGAGTGAACAGACTTGAGAAAAAAGTGGGACATAGACATAGTATAGGAAAGATCAAGAGAAAAGGACAAATTATTGAATATGCCCTTATACCTTTGTATATTGATACAAAATTAAGATTATATTTGGCCACAATGGTATTGACCTTTGTATATTGATGCAAAATTAAGATTGTATTGGGCTACATAGGTATTGATCTTTGTATATTGATACAAAATTAAGATTATATTTGGCCACATTGGTATTGATCTTTGTATATTGATGCAAAATTAAGGGTAACGCTTCTTAAAGGTATTGTACCTGGTAATGCTTAAAAATGAAATGTAATGCTTTGGCCTCTTGATACCAACCGTCATAAACTGTTTAGGATAATTAAGAAATGGAAACTAATAGTCACGCAAGCGTGTCATTTTGTTAGTTACTATGACAGTCTATCACAGTTATTTTCTAAGCTACTGGAAATCAATTTCTACCTATCAATACAAAAAGTGTTCCAGTAAGTCTCTTTACAGGTAGAATGTTTAGTATAAATAGTGGTAACATCTCTCATTTATTGAAATCCTTTTATTTCTCTAGTCAGTATTCAACTCAATGTCCAATTACAGCAGAATAAAACAAATGAACCTCTCCAGTATCAAATCTCAGGCAGACATTCTTGCACCTCTTCTGTTGGAAGACTACTCAGCCTCCTATCACCAAACTACATGTCTACATACACTTTCACCCATTTTCTGTTCCCAGAAAGAACAAGTTTCTTCACAGAGAAACTAGCCACTGTGGTGCACAGGATATCTCCGGCTCTGCAGCTCCTGAGAGCTTCACCTCCAGATCCTTTCTGTTTCACAGACTGTTCTTGGATGGGCAGTCAGGTATTCACAGAAAGAAAATAAACCATACATGTGTTTAGACTACATTTCTCATCCTGATCCAATACTGGTCCACTAAAATCGGCCATAATGCTTTTGCCATGATCACTGTGGCAGACTGCAAAAAGAGTTAACAATTTCCCTGGATCTACACACAAGCAATGTGACTGGCTTTTCCCCACAAAAAGAAAGTATGGGCCAGGGGCATACCTGGGGGGAGCACCTGTCTACCATGAACAAGCCCTTTGGATTTGATCCATGGCACCTCCAAGTTAAGAAGGGTTTCTAGGCCTTGAATCTGAATCTGACCAGACTTTGACCAATGAGAAAGAAAATGGCAAACTCCGTAAGCCACTTGTGTTGAGTTTGCTAACCTGGGGTCCTGGACATGTGAGCAAGTCCACACTATCCCTCTGTAGTTATCCATTTGTTAAATGAGAAAAGAGGGTCAGGCATGGTGGCATATATCTGTAGCCAGACAAGGTAGACAGATTAGGGAGTTCAAGGTCATCCTCAGCTTCATACCAAGTTTGAGGCCAGCTTGTTGGCTATGCAAAGCCCTATTTCAAAATACAAAATTAAAAACAATATAAAGAAAGGAACTAGTTGATACAGACATGGTCATCAAGAAGCCAGCCCTGGCAAATCACCAGGTAATTGCATATACATACCTGTAGAAGCTCCACCCTGATCACCCAAATCCAAATCGTCAATTTGTGGAACTGGAACTGGAAATTAAATTGTGGGTGATTTGCTGCACAATAAAAGCTGAATAAATGCCACAGGTTTCTAGAGTACTAAATCAAATGATACACTTCTCTGAGCCTTATGTACTCCATTTTAGCAATATGACATAGAACTGACCAGAGCTTCCTTCTTGAAACACTACTTTCCTTAAATCTCTAATACACTTTTATTGATTTTTTTTCCTCCTACTTTGTCACATTTATCCCCTTTATTTCCTTCCCTTCTACCTGATTTTTTTTTTTTTTTTGGTAGCAGCTTTCTCTGAGACTGAAACATTCCATCATCCAAGGAATCTCCTTAATATTCAAGGTAAACAACTCAAATTAGCTTCAGGAAGTCCCTGAAACTGACTAGTTTCACTAGTCCTCTCCCTCCCAGAGTGAGGAATAAAGACACTGAGAGTCATTCTCAGACAAGCCAAGCAGGAAAAAAAGAGGGAGAGGAGGAAAGGAGGAAGGAAAAGAAAAAGAAAAGAAAAAAAGGAAAAGACTGAGACCAGACCAGCTGCCTGAAGAAACAGACAAGCTGTAGGGACGTGGCTAAGCCAAGCTGAAGCACCTGGAAAGAACATTCTCCAACATGCTGAGCTGCCTGCAGGCTGTGCAGTGTGCTCCAGGTTCCCAGCTGTAACGAGCTGTCACCGAACTTGGGTAGGGTTTGATAGTACAGCAGTCTTTGAATCACTTCTGCTCCTCTAAGTAACCCCTCACCCTCAATCCTAAAAGTAACCCCAGTAAAACTCAGTGGTTCACCAAGGTGGACTTTGGTGGTTCCCATATGTCGGTCCACCATGGGCTTCCATCTGGGGTGAGTGGATATGTGTGTTGCAAAACTCTAAACAGCAACAGTCTTTTCCAATGTGGAAATTTCTCCCCCAGGGTACCAAGCTTTGTTAGTAAACCCTCAAAACAATGAAGACAACATACCAAGTTATCTTTTCTGAATACAATCTGTGCACACATGGCCTCCTTGACACTGACATACGGATACTGGCAGGGACATGGAGAGAAGGACCTGAAATAATCAGTCGTCTCCCAACTACATTCCACTCCACAAAATACTCAACTTTTCATCTTCTCCAGGTCAGTGTCATCTTTGCACACCTACTTCTATCTCCCAGAAAACAAATCTTCCTTTTTTTTTTTTTCTTTTTTTCTTTTTTTAGGTTTTTCAAGACAGGGTTTCTCTGTAACAGCCCTGGCTGTCCTGGAAATCAAATTTGTAGACCAGGCTGGCCTTGAACTCACAGAGATCCGCCTGCCTCTGCACCACCACACTCAGCCATTAAAGACAATTACAAACTGCCACGTGAGTGCTTAGATTTGAACCTGGGTCCTTTGGAAGAACAGCTAGTGTTCTTAACCGCTGAGCCATCTCTCCAGCCCCTCCCCGAAAACAAGAAATGATCCTTGACAGTTCCTTTTCAATACTAAAAGTTAATAATCAAGTCAGGAGAATGTGGCCTGCAAGGCAAATTAACCCAACTCACCCTTGCTCAGCTACCACTTTATCAAAAACTAGTCTGAGCTATCTCCTTGTTCACACAGCAGCTAGGAAGACTATCAGTGCCTTATTGAAATTTTAGAAATGCCGAGCGGTGGTGGCGCACGCCTTTAATCCCAGCACTTGGGAGGCAGAGGCAGGCAGATCTTTGCGAGTTCAAGGCCAGCCTAGTCTACAAAGTGAGTCCAGGACAGCCAAGGCTAAACAAAGAAACCCTGTCTCGAAAAACCAAAAAAAAAAAAAATTTTTTTGACAGTCCTGTTATGAGAACATGTCCCCAAAAGACCAATCTGAACACTTTCTCACTACACTCAGGTCACATGTCTATCTAAAAGCTGCTGCACCAAGACTTCTCTGCCTAGGGATGTACTATCCTGCTGTATGGCACATCTTTACATTAGTCCTCATGCCTGGCTATCACTCAGTTCTCAAGTCTCATGAAGGAAGCCACTCCAAATCTGGGTTGAAAGTAATATGACTCTTTCAAAGAAATCATCAAATATGTAGCTGATACTCTGTTTCACAAGCCAAGAGCCTGAGAACACACTCTACCATACTTTCCGGACAGGCAAAAACATCAAGAAACAGCCCTTGAAATTGTGTGTGCTGGTGCATGCCTGTAATCCAATATTTGAGAGGTAGCAATAGGGAGAAGAGCGGTCACAGGCCAGCCCCACTTCATGTTGTAATGAATTCACAGCCAACCAGGGCTATCAGACTGTCCCAAACAGAGAAAAACAAGCTACCAAGGGCATGAGATGCAGGGTGTCTTAACACAGACCCACAGAGAATAAGCAGCAAGGAGATCTAGCTGTAGAGACCAGAGGCTGGTAACTGAGTCCTCTATGATAAAGAGCAAACTCAACTGCTGTGGTGGTATCTTAGGGTTTTGTTGCTGTGAAGAGACACCATGACCATGGCAACTCTTTTTTTTTTTTAATGTTTATTTATTACTTCAAGTTACATCTCCATCACAGCTCCCTCCTTCCACTCCCCCCTCAGTTCAGCAGTCACATGAGGGCTAAGAGCTTCCTCTTGCACTGGGGGCCATGGCAACTCTTACAAAGAGAGAAACATTTAATTGGGACTGGCTTACATTTATCAACATGGCGGAAAACATGGAGGCGCATGCAGGTAGACATGGTGCTGGAGAAGGTGTGGAGAGTTCTACATCTTGATCCACAGGATGCAGGAGACTGTGCCACACTGAGCAGAGCTTGAGCATAAAAGACCTCAAAGCCCTCCCCCACAGTGACACTCTTCCTCCAACAAGGCCACGCCTCCTAAGAGGGCCACTCCCCATGGCCAAGCACTCAAACACATGAGCATATGCAGGACCATTCCTACTCAAACCACCACAGATGCTCCTAGGTACAGTTTGCTCCAATTAGGCAGGCTGCTATGGCTGGGAAAGGTTTGGAAGTACTAAGAGAGCACCAGCAAGCAGAAAGCTTGGTTCCTTCAGATTCACACACACACATACACACACTTCACTCTATTTAAGAGCTCAGTGCTCTGTCTGTTTCTTCCTTAGAGAGATACCCCTCAGCTTAGATATTTGCTGTGGGGGAGAGGTCTTTTGAACTACTAGTGCCCAGACCACAGCGTAAGGCTGACTGCAGTCAGTAACAACTACTAGTGCGTAAAAAAGGAAATGTCTAAAGTGACTGCTCTTACTGACCGAGGACAACATTCAGCACAAAACACCAATTTGTACAGAGAATACAAAAGGAACTACAGCAGCATTCAATGACAAGCTACTAAATTTCCTCTCTCCAACCAGTAGGTTTCAGTATTATGACTCCAAGAACCTCCCCTAATTATCTTGTTTTTGTTTTCTTACTTTTTTCTTTTTGCTATTACTTTTTAGTATTGTTTTTATCTTACTTTAAAAAAAATCTTAGCCAGGCGGTGGTGGCGCACGCCTTTAGTCCCAGCACTCGGGAGGCAGAGGCAGGCGGATCTCTGTGAGTTCGAGGCCAGCCTGGTCTACAAAGCGAGTCCAGGACAGCCAGGGCTGTTACACAGAGAAACCCTGTCTCGAAAAACCAAAAAAAAAAAAAAAAAATCTTATGTTCTTATTTTTTCTCACAGCTTTACTTTTGTGTTACCTGAATATGACATTATGGTAAAAGAAAATGCAAAACCTTACAGATGTTAAGGAAAAATTAACCAATATTGCAAAGAGAGAGCTTGAATTTAGAGAATCAAGTTGAAAGTGATGAATCAAACCTAAAAATTCATTCAAAAGAATGACTGTGAGGAGAACTTGCCATAATACATACATGTGGGCAGGACAAATGATCAAAAACTGAAAACTGAAATGAAGTTCAAACTAAAAAGGACAGTGTAATGGAATAGCCACAATTAATCAAGGAAGCTAGGTCTACTGTGCTAAAGAAGCTGAGCTGAAGGAGGCTGTTCAAAATTTCAACCTGCTTAATACAACCATGCATTTTAGAAAACGGCTTGCTGTTTTTCAATTTCTATTTGGGAAGGAAATAGTAAAACAGAAGCTAATGCAAGCATCAGAAGCAGCAATGTTGGTTCAATTAATGTTTATATGTACTCACAGGTGGCAATTTTCTTTTTTTTTTTTTTTTTTGGTTTTTCGAGACAGGGTTTCTCTGTGTTTCCTTGGCTGTCCTGGACTCACTTTGTAGACCAGGCTGGCCTCGAACTCACAGTGATCCGCCTGCCTCTGCCTCCCAAGTGCTGGGATTAAAGGCGTGCGCCACCACCGCCCGGCGGGCAATTTTCTTAAGATATGCATTTAAAAACTTTTGTTAAAGTACAATTAAAATAACCTAAACTACTTTTCATGTCTCTTCTCTGTCCTTTATATATATGTTAATTGGCATGTAGGGGGCAAAAAGAAATGGCAATCTATGTCCATTTAGAACCTCAAACAGACATGACCAGAAATATGCCTTTCCACATCTTATCACACTGAAGAGTCCAGAGTCCAGACAGCCACACACAACAGGCAGACCAAGTTACTTACAACGGCAAACTTAACAGTATCAGCAGACCTGTCAAAAAAGACTCTAAAGGCTTTCCTAGGAAAACAGTTTGGTGAATTTCAAGTTAAGTTATGACACAACTACCAACCAAGATTACTACAGCTAAAGTTATCCCTTAAAATAATTTGAAAAATAAAGACCTTCCATGAAAGCATAAGCTAAAAAAGTTCAGGTCCACTAAGCTGGCACAGCAAAAGATACTTTAAGGAATGCCACACTGAGAAGAACCAATAAAATAATACAGTTGTGAAAGCTTAGGAAAGTAACCTCACTACAAGAATGAGAATTAGGAAATGAATTAACACTATTAACTTAGTAAACCAACAAACTCCAAAGATGAAGGAAAGAAATCTTTCAGTAACAGCCATAAATCTAACCATTGTCTCAAATCTGTGATTGAGACACAAGAAAGGTGAACAAACTTAAAAGCAGAAGCCAACTGTTTGCTGTCTACAAGAAACTCATTTCATTGACAAAGACATACATACACTGAAAGTAACTACAAAAAAATTTAAGGAGATATCTAAAAAGGAATGAGAACAAACTAAATGAAATTATGGGAACAATAATTAAGAAAGACTGACACCCAGTGATTACAACTGCAAATTACCTACTACCCAACCATCACTAAACAGCTGAGTAAACAGTTATACTTAAGAAGAATTTTTCCAGAGGTTTTTGTCCAGAATTTCTTGCTTTGCACAAGGATCAAGTGTTTAGCAGGGGTCTTGGCTTCTGCCTACTAAATGCCAGTAGCAATTTCACATCACCACCACTCCCAAGTGGGACAGCCTAAAGTGTCCCCTTCTAGGCAAAATCACCCCAGATTAAGAACTAATGTTCTACGTCAGCTCTTACAGAGACACACAGAAATAAAATGACACATTGCTATACCCACAGATCAGTGCTACATTCAACCCATATCTGAGAAGATTTGTCTTGCAGGAGATGGCAACTAACACAGAGAGTCACACAACTGGACAATGTACAAAGAATGAGAGATTTGAGCACTCAGCCCAAATGGGATGTCTTTATCAAACTCCTCCCCTCAAGGCTCAGGGATCTATGTGGAAGAGGAGGAGAAAAGACAACAGAGAGGGTGAACACGTGAACACACACACACATACAAATAATAAAAAAGAAAGTTCCCCCTGGTAATCCTAGCGCTGGGGAAGGAGATAAGAGGATCCCTAAGGACTCTGGCCAGCAGGCAAGCCTAGCTTAAGATGGCAACCTAAAATGACTATGATTCACACCACAACCAAACCAATTCAAATTTATGGAAACTATTAAACATGAAAAGTAACTGACCCAGATTAAGTCAGATACAAATATCATACAAATTTTGGGGGTGTTTTTATTTGTTTCATAGTACAAATTTTAAAATATCTTTCCCACTACTGATAGATTATACACTAGAAAAACTAGAGGTCATAATTAACAAATCTGATTCATTTCCAGAAGCCAGCTTCTTAAACTATAGATCCTATGCCCCATTTGGTGTCACATAATTGAACGTGAGTTGTGTAAACTCCAACAGTATTAAAATGTTTCTCAGCACATAATGATCAAAATCAGATGCACAATGAATCTGAAACACAAATGAGACCTCACCCATTGTACACCATACAACCTCAATGTAGCCTTGGTTGTAGACACACAGCCTTGTGTGTGAGACATGACACAACAACCACCAACACCACCACACAGGACCCACGGGGCTCTGAGCGGTGGGCTGTGGACTGCTGTTTCCCTGTGCACAGTTCTCTGTTCCTATAGAATCATGGAGGTTTAGTTATTAGTCCCTACTGTCATTCCTCCACATACAAACATCAAATCATCTTTGGACTGTGTTATGTTAGCATGTGAGATTTACAAACTGCTCATCTGAGTTGCTGAATGTCATGAAGAAACTGTTAAATATGAGGCTGGAGAAATGGCTTAGTCAGCGGCTCAAGCATGAGGACCTGAGTGGATCCCCAGTGCTCATGGCAAAGCTCAAAGCGGTAATGCTTCCCTGTGACCCAGCCCTGGACGGGCAGCGTCAGGCAGAGATCCCTGGAACTAGCCAGTCTAACCAAACACAGAGCACCAATGAAATACCTATCTCAAAAATAAGATGGTATAACCAAGGAGGACATCTAACACATAATCGTACACACAGACACATGCACACCTAAACATACACACACACACATGCACACACTACAAAATGCACATTGGCCAAAATAAAAAACAATCAATGTATCTTGGCTTGTGATTAAGACAGAATTTCAAACAATTTCTAAGATAGTCCTAAGCATTCATCTGCCATCCCCTACTACGTATTTATGTGAAGGCTATTCTCAGCATTGATAATTATAAAATCAAAATATTCAACAACAAAAATGTTGAAATGTTCAATTCTGCAGTACCAAATAGTCAAGATTTAATTTTTATGTAAAATAAAGCAGATCTATTTTGGTAGTATGCAAATTTATTTTCCTTGATAAATGGTAAAAATTATATAAATATCAAAAATTGTTTTAAAAACATTTTTATAATTATCAGTAAACACTCAAATTATACACCTACATTTATATCTATATTCCAGTTTAAAAAAGCATTTTTTTCAAGCAAAATGGGGTCATGAGCAGAAAAAGTTTTAAGGAACTCAGATTTACAGAACCCAGAGCCTTCACTGAATCTTTTCAAGCAAGCAAACTAAGATTTATAAATCTTAGATTTGTATGACAATCTGTCTACAATTCATGTCTTACCAAAATCAAAACGACCCAAATTTTAACCCACCGTATCTTCCTAACTAAAATGCAATTAAATTAATAAATCAAAAAGACTTACTCTCTTTGTTAGGAATAAAAAGCATACAAACCATAAAATAACTCTATGGTAAAATGAAAAACACGGGGCTGGAGAGATGGCACAAAAGTTAAGACCACAGGGACTCGGGTTCAGTTCCCGTACCACATAGCAGCTCACTGCTACCTGTAACTCCAGTCCCAAGGGACAAAATACTCTCTTCTGGTCTCTGTAGACACCAGGTACACAGATGATACACAGAAAACACTGAGTCAAAACACCCACACACATGAAACAGGGTTCCTCAGTGCTGGCTGTCCTGGACTCACTTTGTAGACCAGGCTGATCTTGAACTTACAGAGAGATCCAACTGCCTCTGCCTCCTGGGTGCTGTGGTTAAAGGCCCGGCTGCAACAAAGCAATTTTTAATTAGCATAATACACATAAAACATAGAAAGGAAAGACAGTTATATAGTTAGAAAATCTTGGGGCTTAAAACATTCACAGTGGCCGGGCAGTGGTGGCGCACGCCTTTAATCCCAGCACTTGGGAGGCAGAGGCAGGCAGATCTTTGCGAGTTCGAGGCCAGCCTGGCCTACAAATTGAGTCCAGGACAGCCAGGGCTACACAGAGAAACCCTGTCTCAAAAAAAACCAGAAAAAAAAAAAAAACATTCACAGTGGAAAGAACCGAAGCAGTAAAAAAAAAAAAAAAATTAATTGGAATTAAATGGGGAGCTGTGTAACAAACAGTCAGAAGAATGGACAAGCCTCTGAAGTGGATGATTGACAGGGAAGAAAGAGACTAACCCTAGGAGTAGAATGGAAACTTCTGCACTAAAACTAAGAGCATCTAAAGACACACATCAGGTTTTTGAGGGTTTTCATTTTTTGAGACAGGGTTTCTCTGTGTAGCCCTGGCTGTCCTGGACTCACTCTGTAGACCAGGCAGGCCTGGAACTCACAGAAATCTGCCTTCCTCTGCCTCCCGAGTGCTGGGATTAAAGACCTGTACCACCACGCACGGCCAGATCAGCTTTTTGTCCTAAACTAAGTAGCTGCTAGGGGCAGGACCAAGACTTAATCAAGTTCAGGAGCCCTTATATTTAACAACTGTACTGCTCCTCAAAGTAAAGAACTTTGAGCCAGGCATTGTGACAAATGCCTTAAAATCCCAGCACTAAGGAGGCAGAAACAGGAAGATCTCTGTAGAAAAAAATGGCTTATTAAATTATTACTTAGTATTTATATTTTTAACTGATTTGGTGGTGTTAATCCTTAACCCACCATTATAAATGAATACACACAGACACCAGATGGATTTTAACAAGCCTAGGCCTGAAGTGTGCAATCCTAGCCCATCTAAGCTAGCTCATAATTCTATTACCCAAATATTACCTCCATATATACGTGTGTCCCTTTGGACTATTATTCTCCACGCTATGCCGATGTTCTAGGCCACATGGAATGATTTTATTTAATCTACCACATGGTGTATGTCCTCCTTCTTCTTGTTCTTGGCTTCTTCCTCCCAAGATGCTCTCTGTCTCAGAGGCCCACATATCACCCTTAGTCCCACCTATCTGCCTTTGCCCAGTCTCAGTCTCAGGCCTCAGCATTTATTTAACCAATCAGAGACAATGTAAGTAACAGACAGCAAGCAGGACCAATTAATTAACATTTAGAATGCTTAACATCATCCCATCGGATCTCTGTGAGTTTGAGGCGATCCAGGTCTACAGAGAGAGAGACCCTGTCTTGGGGACTAGGGGGAGGAGTGAACATTGATTGTATTTAAAGGGGTGTGTGTGTGTGCGCACACACACACGCGCGCGCGCCAACTTAGTTCAAATATAGTTTACATTAACAATTTAGTACAGCAGTTCTCAACCTGTGGGGGCAGAATGACCTTTTCACAGGGGTCACCCAAGAGCATCAGAAAATATAGATATTTACATTACAATCCATAATAGTAACAGAATGACAGTTATAGAGTAGCAATAAAAATAATTTGATGGTTGGGGGGTCACCACAACATGAGGAACTGTATTAAGGGTCACAGCATTAAGAAGTTTAAGAACCATTACTTTAGTAACTTAGGCATCCAGTTTGCTCAAATGTAAGGAAATAATAAAGTATTACAGGAGCATTGTAATTTAGCCATAAATAAAAAGTACAAGAGTATGGGGCTGGAGCAATGGCTCAGTGGTTAAGAACACTGGCTGTTCTTTTTAGAGGGCCCATGTTCAATTCCCAACACCATATAGCAGTTCACAACTGTTTATGACTCCAGTTCCAGGGGATCCAACATGCACGCAGGCAAAACACCAATGCACATAAAATAAAAATAAATAAATAATTTTTTAAAAGTACAAGAGGAGGCTGCAGAGATGGCTCAGCAGTTAAGAGCACCAACTGCTCTTCCAGAGGACCCAGGTTCAATTCCCAGCAACCGTATGGCAGCTCACAACTGTCTGTAATTCCTCTTCCAAGGCATCTGACACCCTCACAGACATACATGCAAAACACCAATACACATGAAATAAAAATTTTTTTTTTTTTGTTTTTTCGAGGCAGGGTTTCTCTGAATATCTCTGGCTGTCCTGGACTCGCTTTGTAGACCAGGCTGGCCTCGAACTCACAAAGATCCGCCTGCCTCTGCCTCCCAAGTGCTGGGATTAAAGGCGTGCGCCACCACCGCCCGGCGAAATAAAAAATTTTTAAAGTACAAGAATAGTTCTGATTAATGAGTAACAATGATGCTTCCCATGTATTAAGCATTATTGGTATACATCCAGACACTGCAACAGCACCCTCCCTAACAAGAAAGTGATACATTTAATGATCCCTAGAAGACACCTGAAACCATAATACCAGGCCATATACATATATACACACGTATATGTATACATGCACAGATATAGATAGATAGATAGAATGCATTTTCCTGGATATACTCACAATTGATTTATCAACCAGATACAACAAATGAACCTTGGTAACTCAGCACAGGTTTCCTTTCTTTTCTTACTAGGCCAAACCAAAGGAAGAGCATCCAAATGGCCTGCATTGCTGCTCTTGCACTTTGGGCCATTACTAAGTAAAACTGGTGTTACCTGAACACAGGCCTGTGATGCCAGGAAAGCCAATCTAGTAACTGAGATGCTCACAGAACATTAACACGCACGCACCAGACACAGGCAGCGACATGCTGGATAAAAGGCTCTCTCTCATCACGGGGGCAAGACTTGAGCACAGCACTCAGAGCAGCACACAATCTAAGCTTTATAATGCACTTCTCAAGTTTGCATTAGTATTGGGGGCTGACTATGGAAGATCACAGATAACAAAAAGCAGAAGAGCCTTGCCTAAGGGAGAACTACACCATAAGCACTTACATAGCTTACTTAATCCTTAAAAAAAAAAAAACAACCTAGTCTTATTGCTCTAATCATTTCTATAGGTTAAGAAACAGACTATGGCAGACAGAAGGATTTGTGTGAGGTCACAAGTGTGTGGCAAAAGGATTATAAAAATGGAAGCGATTCTCCACTCCTCACATCCATGTCCCTCTCAAATCAACAATGCAGTAGTCGTCTCCCTTCAAGACAGGAAGCTGATTTTCCTACGTCTTGGATTCTGTCTGATCTCAACCCTTGGCTTGGCCAGCCACAAGTGACACTGAGCAGCTCCAAGAGCAGACTCAACAAGATCTTACATGTTTCCGTTCACCCTCTTGGAATCTTACCTCCACTTTCCCTCCATGTTCCAGCGGAGAACCAGCCAACCTACCAGAAATACAAAAGACTATCCTAGACTCAGCAGGTCCCCCCCAGCCAACCTACCAGGTAAAGACATGAGCAGTAACATCAGCTCAACTGAAATTAGGCAAATCTAGCCCAGGTAATTAAAATCACCTAAATGATCTACAGATTCATGCACAGCAGTACATTCACTACAGTTGTTTACTAAATACTATTATATTATTACAATATTTATTACTTTAATTAAATAATTTAATTATTTAATAAAGTATTTTTGGAAAAATCCCATGTGCTGCTTCAAGAACAACAACTATTTGAGAAATAAATTTACTGGAAGAGGTGGGGTGTACAGACATAGAACCTGACCCTAGCATACCCTCCTAATCACTACTTTATATAACTTTCAGAGTCAGAACACAAGTGACCTGGGCATAAATGCTACAGTAGTGTTTTCCTTTCTGAAAGAGAGAAGAGCTTACCCTCAACATTTAACATTAATTTAAAATTAATTTATAGTGGCTAGAGAGATGGCTCAGTGGTTAAGAATAACTGACTGTTCTTCCAGAGGACCAGGAATTGATTCCCAGCACCCACATGGCAGCTCACAACTGTAACTCCTGTTACAGATCCCGGCATCCTCACGCAGAGATACATACAGTCAAAACATCAAAGTATATTTAATAAATAAATAAAATGTATAAAAATTCTAATGTAATTGTCTGCCTTAGGCAAACAAACCTCCCCCACCTCACCCCACGCCCCCAAAACAAAAAAAAAATCAGTCTACTAGATTAGAGTAAGAATTCAGTTGCTAACAAACCTCCCCCACCTCACCCCATGCCCCAAAAACAAAAAATCACAGAGTCTACTAGATTAGAGTAAGAATTCAATTGCTAATAGCTGTACGTGTGCACTAATTTATTCTGTACTTCTCAGGTGTAATAACAATTAATAAGCACTGTTATATTAGGTACAACTAGCTTGAGAATGGTGAAGTATAAGAATATCAGTTTGTTTCAGTTAGTTCAGCGTGTCCTGTTTATCCCAGGCATGTACCACCTCTCCAGCTTCTCATTCTAACTGCCAGCTTTGCTTCCTAAATCACAGATACGAATCAACACATCACCTATCAGCCTTATGCATATATGCTCATATATACCTCCTCACACAAGAAAGGGTCAGCACTTCCAAATAAAACCAACCTTTCATTAACCCTTTCTTCCTCAAAGACATCACTCTTGCAAACCATAAATTTCTCTCATCATCTATCTTCCTTTATCGGCTTATTTCTACTTGCACATAGATGTTATTTCTTTCATCTTTTTTTTTCTTCTTAGTCTCACGACTTACGACTGTTAATCCAGATCCTAGCCACAGTTGGGGCTATGGCTCAGTTGTACTCCCGCCTAGCATCCCTGAAACACAAGGTTCAATCCCCAGTATAGGGGAGAGAGTTCGAGAGGGCACTCTCTCAGCTCCTAAGGGAGGGATGCTCCAATAGTGTCAGTAAACTGTAAAACTGAGACTGCCACCCCACCACTTTGTGTGCATGTCACACATCAACCAACAGGCTAGAGAGACTGACTGGCTTGCTACTGCAGGAGAAGGCTAAGGAAAGGAATGTCTGGAATGCAGAGCCTCCTCTAGGATGCATCTACAACTTCCATGCACGGTAATTAAACTCAGTGAAACAGTCTAGGAGAACTCTTAATTGCCTAGACCCTTAAAGAATGAGTTTGGGGGCTGGAGAGATGGCTCAGCGGTTAAGAGCACTGGCTGCTCTTCCAGAGGTCATGAGTTCAATTCCCAGCAACCACATGGTGGCTCACAACCATCCATAATGAAATCTGGTGCCCTCTTCTGGCCTGCAGATATACCTGCAGACAGAACACTGTATACACAATAAATAAATCTTTAAAAAAAAAAAAAAAAAAAGAATGAGTTTGGATCACCTCACCAGACAAGAAACCACAAACAGCTGGAATACCTGCCAAAGACAGGACGATTGTGGAATGGCAGTGAAAGAAGGTAATTACAGATACCTATAACCACGTAACTAGCTGCAGATAACTGAGTATTTCTGCTTTATTTTAATACAAAAGTATGTAACCAAATTACAGCTTTATCTCCCTTCCTACATCCACCTATTAACAACAGTATCTCGTGCGACAATATTTAAACAACAAAACAGTAAGTATTAATTGTGACTTATGTAAAGAGAAACTATTTCAAACATGGAGAAAATGACTGCATCCTCTATGAAGACTGTCTGCTATGTGAACAATGTCACAATGTCATATAATGCACAGTGAAGGTGTGATTAAAATGGACGGACTATGAACACAACATCAATGTCTTTAGATTGTAACCACTTTTCTCCAAATTCTTTTCTCTACATATGGCTATGAGTTCCAGATGGCCTCAGAGAAATTCCTAAGACAGAAAGTGAAGCAGTAGCTACGCTTCTGTTCGGAAGATAACAGAAGGTCAGGCACCAACTAGGTCTCTAGGTTCAGCTACATGAACTAGGTTCACCTGGCTCCTGGTTGGTCACAGACTGGGGATGGTAACTGGCCACAGCTCTTGAGCTCCTGCCAGATCTCCTGTGGCTCCCTCAGACAGTACTGACAAGTCTACGCCCACCTTCGAGCAAGGTGCCCTGCCTATTCTACCATGCCCACATCATCTCAGACCTCAAGAGTTACAGGTTTGGGCTAATGGCTCAGCCCATTTCCTTGACTTCTAAGCCCACCTTGCAGGTTCCAGTTATCTCTCCTCAGCTTCAGTCTACTTTCCTCTGCAAAATGCCAGTCCTACAGACCTGAAGCCACCAGCAGACTCAGGAGAGAAGTAATTACTACATCTAACAAAAATAATAAGCCCTCCACATAATTATTTCCTTCTCTGATCAAAGTCAAATTGAAAGAGAAAAAGAAAAAGTTATGAGTTAGACTACATTATATACAGAGAGCTGACTGTCTCCACCTGCTACTCTTCATGACCATATAAGCTAACTAAACAGAAAACCACACGTGGTCATGGGCTCTGAATTTCCTTCTATCAGCAAAACTATATTTGTAACAAACAAACATACAAATGCCTGCAGGTCAAAGATATGCATTTTTTACAAGAACAAGTTCCAATTTTTAAATGTACCTTCTTTATGAGTGAGATGGCTAAAAGGTAAAAGTATGATCAAAGTTTAAATTGTAGAATGGATACTGTAAAATACATACATACGCATATACATATACACATACACATGGATACTGTAAAATACATACATACGCATATACATATACACA
>CAJQZJ010032578.1:4590793-4605507 GCA_907164525.1 Lophiomys imhausi | reverse complement strand
ATGGATACTGTAAAATACATACATACACATATACATATACACACACACATGGATACTGTAAAATACATACATACACATATACATATACACACACACATGCATACTGTAAAATACATACATACACATATACATATACACACACGGATACTGTAAAATGCATACATACGCATATACATATACACACACACATGGATACTGTAAAATACATACATACACATATACATATACACACACACTCCATCCACCCATCCACCCATCCATCCTGTTTTGAATATAGTTATAACTATGCCTAATGGCTGACCTGTGTGGAATTTCTGGTATTGTATTTTAATATGGGTATACAGAAATCCTGGCATGTTTATTAGGACTTTGCTCGCTTAGCTTAATAAATCCCAAGAACCCATGTGGTGGAAGCAAAAACAACTCCTACAGGTTGTCCTCTGACCTCCATATATATGCCACAGTGCATGTGTGCACATGCATACACAAGAAAATAAGTAAATAAATGTTAAAAGGTCTTAATATACTTTCTTATAATAGATTTACTTCACAACAATGAAGTATTCACTGTCCACAATCTAAAAGAATTAAAAATTGTCAAACTTTAATGTGTGTATTTTGATGATACTAAAGTCTCTTGATGGGGTAATGGTAAGCATTCTAAATGCTAATTAATTGGTCCTGCTTGCTGTCTGTTACTTACATTGTCTCTGATTGGTTGAATAAAATGCTGAGGCCTGAGACTGGGCAAAGACAGAGGTAGGTAGGCAGGACTAAGGTATGTGGGCCTCAGAGAGAGAGAGACCATCTTGGGAAGAAGCTTGAAGAAGAAACCGGGAGCAGGAAGAAGGAGAACAGACACCATGGGTTAGATTAAAGATCATTACATGTGGCCTGGAACATCAGCTTAACATGCAGAATAGCAGTCCAAAGGGACATATGTATATATGGGGTCATAGAATTATGAGCTAGCTTAGATGGGCTAGGATTGCCCAATTCAGGCCAAGGCTTGTTAAAAATCCATCCGCTGTCTGTATTCATTCATGATGGCAGGTTAAGGACTAACAGCCGCCAAATCAATTAACAATAGTATAAATAATGTTAAATAACTTAATTAGCCTTTTTTCTACAGTCTCCCTTACATTTGTCCTAACAATACAAAACAATAAATCCATTAAAAAGCATATATAGCATCTCTAAAACTCACTCACTTAGCTACCTCTTAAACACACTTCAGTATCTCTAGTTAGAGGTCCATAGACAAGTTCATGTGCAGTGACCCTGAGGCGTGGTCCCTATGTGCAGTGACCCTGAGGCGTGGTCCTCTGACCCTGAGGCATGATCCTCTGACCCTGAGGCAAGGTCCCCTATGTGCAGTGACCCTGAGGCATGATCCTCTGACCCTGAGGCATGGTCCCCTATGTGCAGTGACCCTGAGGCATGGTCCTCTGACCCTGAGGCATGGTCTCCTATGTGCAGTGACCCTGAGGCCTGGTTCCCTATGTGCAGTGACCCTGAGGCGTGATCCCCTATGTGCAGTGACCCTGAGGCATGGTCCCCTATGTGCAGTGACCCTGAGGCGTGGTCCCCTATGTGCTGTGACCCTGAGGCATGGTCCCCTGGACTTGCGCTAGTCCTAGCTAGCTAAGCATTTTAAAGATAAGCAAAGGCCACCTCATCAACTTTGAGACAGAAGCCGCTCACACAAGTACTGACATTTTAGTGATTTCTCACAGTACAAATACTAAAATTAGTAAATATTTTTTAATTAAAAATGAAGTTTGTTCCCCAATATCACCTAGTAGTAAGTGTAACGCTGCTGTGTTTACAGAGCCCTAGTAAGGGTAGACATCTCTGAGAGCCTGATCTACTGCATTACCTGTGGAGACCAAGAACAGCAAGCTTGTACCATAATCTAAAAGCACACAACCCTAACACACACCGTACACAGAGTCAGCAGCAGTTCTCAAGACTTACTTCAACTGAACATGAGTCTGTGAGAAGTTCCCTGGATATGATAGTATAGCACCATCCAGCTCATGCAATTAGCCTTCAATATCAACTGCAGTCTAAAAAAAGCATTTTTAAGGAAAATGTGAAGGCAGAAGGAAGCAACCGTGAGCAAGACATCAGAGGTTTGACCTCAGGAAGAAGAGAAAAGACAGAGAGCGAGTCAAATGTGCACAGCTTTTCCCAAGAGTATTCCTAGAGTTTGCAGCAGTACAGGACAGCTGGGATTCAAGCAGGAACTGTCTTCTTCTGTGGAGCCTGACTGACTCCATCTTGAAAAAAAAAGTTGCATTTTATATTAGACTTGACTCAGAGCTGACCTCCAGTTCCAAGAAAAATAACAAAATATACCGACCTTGCATTCCAGGGGTGTTCCCTGGTCATCAACGGACAGATCACTCTGAGAAAGTACCCAAAAAGTCTAAGCAAACTTTCTGCTAGTCAAGCTGACAGATAAAGGTATGGCAACAACAATGAGCCAATTAGGGATAGACAGGTTTGACTGTCCAAATGTCATCCAATCCTACGCTAGAAATCCCTTTCTTTGCTTAAGCCCCTATATAAACCCTGAATTTTTGGAGTTAGGCCTCTCAACGTGCACCATTACACTGGTGAGCATTGGGAGTCCAACCTCAAGCTTGAATAAACAACCCTCATGGTTTTGTTTTATTTATTTATTTACTTACTTACTTACCTCCTTACTTATTTTGGCTTTTCGAGTCAAGGTTTATCTGTGTACACCTGGCTGTCCTGGACTCACTTTGTAGACCAAACTAACCTCGAACTCACAGAGATCCACCTGCCTCTGCCTCCCCAGTGCTGGGATTAAAAGCGTGTACCACCTCACCCAGCAATTACAGACAGCTGTGAACTGCCATGTGGGTGCTGGGTTTTGATTTTTTTTTCTTGATTTTTTTTTTTTTGGTTTTTTGAGACAGGGTTTCTCTGTATAACAGCTCTGGCTGTCCTAGACTCACATTGTAGACCAGGCTGGCCTCGAACTCACAGAGATCCGCCTACCTCTGCCTCCCAAGTGCTGGGATTAAAGGCATGCGCCACCAACGCCCGGCTAGGGTGCTGGGTTTTGAACCTGGGTCCTTTGGAAGAACAAACCAGTGCTCTTAACCACTGAGCCATCTCTCCAGCCCCAACTCTCATGTTTTTACATCTGAGTTAGCTCCTAAGTGGTCTTTGGGGGTCTCAAGAATCACGCAGAACAGTTCAGGAGTTCACAAGGTAGATGCAAATTAAAAGGTAAAATTCAAAAAGAGCTAAAGGGGCAGCATCAAAACTTAAAAACCCAGCCAGGCGTGGTGGGGCACATCTTTAATCCCAGCACTCAGGAGGCAGAAGCAGGCAACTCTGTGAGTTAAAGACCAGCCTGGTCTACAAACTGAGTTCCAGGACAGCCAGGGCTGTTACACAAAGAAACCCTGTATCAAAAAAAACCCTCCAAGTTCTTCACTGACCCTTGAACTTCATACACTCAGATCTCAAGGAGCCAAAAAGGAAGGTGGAGAAGTGCAGGCTAAGTCCACTGCAGGAGAGAGGTGAGCGTCCCCAGGCTGCCTACACACTGAGATACAGAACAATGCCTCAAAGAGAAGTACTCACAAGGTAGACCATCAGCCAGCCACTGTGTGTACTCATGACATATTCAGAGGAGGAAGACAGAGTGGATTGTGAGATCTGGAGTTTCACATCATGCACTGTTCTTGCAGAGGACCGACTCCAGTTCCCAGCACAATGTCAGAGGCTCACCACCACCTAGGACTCTGGCTCCAGGAGAGCTGACCTCTTTTTTGCCTCTACAAGAAGTCATATGCTCATACACTCTCATACATGCTCACACGTGTAATAAAAACAACAGGTGTTTAAAAAAGGAAGATAAGCCAGGCAGGTGGTGGTGGCACACCTGAGAGGCAGAGGCAGGTGGATCTCTGAGTTCTAGTAGAGCCTGGTCTACAGAGCAAGATCCAGGACAGACAGATATACAGAGAAACCCTGTCTCCAAAAAAAAAAAAAAAAAAGCCGGGTGTGTTGGACCACGCCTTTAATTCCAGCACTTGAGAGGCAGAGGCAGGAGGATCTCTGTGAGTTCAAAGAAAGCTAGCCTGGTCTACAGAGTGAGTTCAGGATAGTCAGATATATACAGAGAATCCTTGTCTTGAAAAACCAAAAAAAGAAAGAGAGAGAAAGAGAAAGAAAGAAAGAAAGAAGAAAAAGTGAATAGAAGCAGAAAAAAAAACCTTTAAGACTAGGGCTGGAGAGATGGCTCAGTGGTAAAGAGCTGTTCTTCCAAAGGACCCGGGTTTAAATCCCAGCACCATATCACAGCTGTCTGTAGTGGCCGGGCATGGTGGCGCAGGCCTTTAATCCCAGCACTCAGGAGGCAGAGGCAGGTGGATCTCTGTGAGCTCAAGGCCAGCCTGGTCTACAAAGTGAGTCCAGCACAGCCAGAGATACACACAAAAAAATCCTGTCTTGGCCTAGCTCTGCCAAGATAGGGTAGGTAAGTCCTTCATAATTCCTGCTCTACAACCAATGTCTGTCAGAGAAATGGGGCCAAATGGCTGAAGATTGATGCTGTAATGTATGGAGAGAAAATGGGAACTGTCCAGGCAGCCACTGGTATGTCATTTTTTAGTTTTGGAAGCTGCAGGCCCTGCACTTCCTATATAATCAGATACATTTATCCCTCTCAGGTCTCTGAGGTGGTTGAAGAATAGATAGCTAGAGTCTCATAGTTAAATTTTGAGTTGTTTAGGAATCAAGAGGGTGTTCTGGATCTAAGAAGATATTTTTAAAATTATGAGGCAAGTTAGTATGAAAGCTGAGTTAGATACAGAACTTTAAACTCATGGAGATGGTTAGATAGTAGAATGTTAAAGTCAGGTGCCAAATACCTATGGACTGGACATTGGGAATGTATGCTAAGCCATATAACTCTTATAATCGTGGCCTATTTATTTCTGTTGTTTTGTATTGTATTTATAGTTATAAGAAAAAGAACCATTATTTGGACTGAAAGGGAGAGCTGTTGGGGGGAAAAATAAATACCTTAAACTGAAAAAAAAAAAAAAAAGAAGAAGGGAAGAGGATGGTGGGGCTGAGGGGGAGGAGGGTGGAAGGGTGGGACTGGAGGGGGGAGTAGGGAGGGGATTGTGATTGAGATGTAACTTGAAGAAATAAAAAATAAATTATTAAAAAAAAAAATCCTGTCTTGAAAAACCAAAAACAAACCTTTAAGACTATCAAGTTACAATTCTACAACCAGAAAAAAACAAAAGCCCCAAACTGGAAAAATAAGAGGAAACTATATAATCAGTTACAATTCTACACCCAGAAAAAAACAAAAGCCCCAATCTGGAAAAATAAGAGGAAACTATATAATCACTTAAAAGCTGAAAGACCATGATTAAATATACATTTTACAGCATTTAAGACTGTATCCTAAGCCGGGCGTAGTGGCGCACGCCTTTAATCCCAGCACTCGGGAGGCAAAGGCAGGTGGATCTCTGTGAGTTCGAGGCCAGCCTGGTCTACAAAGCGAGTCCAGGACAGCCAGGGCTACACACAGAGAAACCCTGTCTCGAAAAACCAAAAAAAAAAAAAAAAAAGACTGTATCCTGGCCGGGCGGTGGTGGCGCACACCTTTAATTCCAGCACTTGGGAGGCAGAGGCAGGCGGATCTCTGTGAGTTTGAGGCCAGCCTGGTCTACAAAAGTGAGACCAGGACAGCCAGAGCTGTTACACAGAGAAACCCTGTCTCGAAAAACCAAAAAAAAAAAAAGACTGTATCCTTGGGTGTGGTGGCTAAAGGCCAACCCTGAACTTAACTGCTGAGAGAAAACAGTCAAACACAAGATAAAAAGAAAACCTGAGGTGGGCGTGGTGGCTCATGCCTTTAATCCCAGCACTCAGCAGGCAGAGGCAGGTGGATTTCTGTGAGTTCAAGGCCAGCCAGGTCTACAGAGTAAATCCAGGACAGCTAGGGGAAAACAGACAAACCCTGTCTCAAAAAAACAAAAAAGAAAACCTGAATTAACAAACATGTAATTATCTACACAAGTCTTTAAATCTCTCTTAAATTTTTGTTGAATTTTGTTTTGTTTTTCGAGACAGGGCTTCCTTGCAAAGCCCTGGCTGTGCTAGAACAGGCTCCTGGGGCACCGAGTCACAGAGGAGAGCTAAAAGCAAAGAGGGAAGCTGGAACCCCAGCACCCATGAGGATCACTGTGGGCTCATGACCATCCGCCTCCTGAGACCACTGTCTTAAGAACAGAAACAGGAAGGGGGGATCCACTAGGCAGGTAGCTCAGAGATAAAGTGCTCTGTCTACCATGGGCAAGGAAGGCCTTAGCTCCCCAATGGCTCAGAATCTCTTCTGAGGATGCCGGCAAACTAAGTTAGCTAGGTCTGCAGTCAACGGAAGAATGGAAGATCCTTTCCCAGAGAATGGAAGACTCTTTGGTTTTTTGAGACAGGGTTTTAACCCATAGCTCTCCTTTCTTCTCTAAGCATATATGAAACTGCGGGAGTACAACCTGCTAGCAAAGAAGCAAAGGAAAATCTAGACATTTCTAGTCTTTCCTTACAATGATGATGGACAGCCAATACATAGCCATGATGGCTTTTGTAACCTGTTATAGGAAATATTGTTCTTGCTATGCAAACCAATGCTGGTACGCTGTGGAAGGTGGTTACAAAAGCACAAATGACAGGAGGCAGGAATTAATCAGTAGGAACTAGGCAAGAGGTTGACTACCAAATTCAGTGATGTTAAGGGGCCAGTTATACCTGTATCTAATAAGCAAGACAGTCACAACCAGGGTCCCAAAGACTTATTTTTCTACAAATTGACAAAGCTGACTTCAAAATGTATATGGAAACACAAGAAAAGTAGAATTGCAAGAAAAAAGTGTTAAGAGGGTTCATGTTATATGGTTTATTGTGTGTGTGTGTGTGTGTGTGCGCGCGCGCGCGCGCGTGCGCACGCATGCGCATGTCACAGAAAGACAGAGATGAGCAAGAGTCCGCAGGCATACATACAGGTCACTGAAGGGTCACCACTGGATCCCCTCCAGCTGGAGTTACACAAAGTTGTGAGCTGTCTGATAGGAGAGCTGGGAACCAAACTCCAAGCCTTTGAAAGAGCAATAAGCAACCTTAACTGCTAGGCCGTTTCTCCACCCTCAGCAAATTGTAAGGCTCACTATAGCCTGGCACAGTGGTACACGCCTTTAATCGAACCAACTGGGAGGCAAAGACAGGAGCACTCTGAGTTTGAGGCTAGCCTAGTCTACGTAGCAAGTTCCAAGTCAGCCAGGGCTACAGAGAGACCCTGTCTCAAAAGAAAACAGAACACAAACCTCCCTATATAATGCCACAGTAATCAAGATAGTCTGATTCCTTCAAAGAACAAATAGATAAATAAATTTCAAATGCAAAAGCCACAAAAACACACATGAAAGGTTCAAATGATTTAGGGAAAGGGTACAAAGGCAACTGACTAGTTTAGCAAACCTAACAACAGTGCTGGAATGAAAAAAGCCTTTTAATCAATCTTAAACCCCTATTCCAACACACACACAAACAATTTGAAATGAATCAAACCTCTGTATCTAAAACTACTGCTAAACATTGGCTCTTGGATATTGCCCAAAGACCTATGTGATCTTCAAGTGGTAGTAGAGCTTGAAAAAGGGTGCTGCCTAGTGGGGGGTCTTCAGGTTACTGGGGTAGTCCTTCAAAGTGGTCGTGGGAGCCTAGCTCCTTCCCACACCCTCACTCTTGGCCAGACCCATCGACCACTGCCATTCAGTACTCCCCCAGACAACCGACAGCCATGGTTACCAGGCCACAGAATGGAACCTCTAACTATACAGACGGCAACAGAAGAAAGAAAAAACTACTACACTGTCAAGCTCACAAATTCATTAACAACTGTTCTGTTTACTTTTATGGGGGTGTAATTAAATGCAACTTAATTCTTTATTGCCTGATTATCTTGCTTATTTGGTATAGGAAACTTGACTAACACAGCTAAGAATCTTCTACACAAACTAAGCACAAAAAATATTTTCATGGTTTGGTAGTGGTAAGTAAAAGCTTACTGGAACTCAAAAACGTAACACATTTTAAAGCTGATTGATTAGAGCTCAGCAACTAAACCCTGTTGGAGTGATACTTTTGTGCACTGTATAAAGGTTGACCTATATGTTCAATGCTGGACTTTCGAACTGTCATTTTTATAAAGCATCTCCTGTCTCAATGTTTTGTAAACACTGTTCTCATCACCTTCTAACTGGTCAAATAAAGAGCTGAACAGCCTATAGCAGAGGCAGAATTAGGAGGCATAGCTTCGGGGTAGGTGAGGTCTCAGATGGGACCCAGAGAGGCAGAAGCAAGGACTGAGAGACTAAGAATGAAAGGTAACAGGCAATATGGCAGGATGTAGGCCAGGCCAGTATTGGCAGGTTAGAATAACTAAGAATCTGCCTAGCTGTAGTGCCTAAGCTAAGAATATATATAGTAAGTCTCCATATTATCATTTGAGAGCTGGAGCGGGCATAGAAAGTCCGTACAGTTACATTTACAAAAACCTTCAACTTACCAATATGTTAAGAACAAGATAAGCTACAAAATGGGAGAAAATACTCAAGTCAGTGATCTGACAAAAAAAAAAATTATATGCACAATGTATTAAGGAAGGCCAGGGATCTAGCTCATTTGTCAAAATGCTTGCCCCTCAATCATGAGACCATGAGTTTGATTCTCATCACCAAAAAAACAAATCCTACAAGTTAACAATACAAAGATAGATAATCAGGAGGAACAAAATAGTCTCGTGGCCAGAACCTCACCTCGTGGTAGAGAGCTGACGCCTACATGTAGAACAGCCAGCCCTCTGACCTCCACAGCACTGTTACACACACACACACAAGAAATAGTAAGGACATTTTTTTTTGTTTTTTTGTTTGTTTTGTTTTTCGAGACAGGGTTTCTCTGTGTAGCCCTGGCTGTCCTGGACTCAGTTTGTAGACCAGGCTGGCCTCGAACTCGCAAAGATCCGCCTGCCTCTGCCTCCCAAGTGCTGGGATTAAAGGCGTGCGCCACCACTGCCCGGCTTAGTAAGGACATTTTTTTTTTTTTGTTTTTTTTTTTTTTTTTTTTTTTTTTTTTTTTGGTTTTTCGAGACAGGGTTTCTCTGTGTAACAGCCCTGGCTGTCCTGGACTCGCATTGCAAACCAGGCTGGCCTCGAACTCACAGAGATCCACCTGCCTCTGCCTCCCAAGTGCTGGGATTAAAGGCGTGAGCCACCACGCCCGGCAGTAAGGACATTTTTTAAAACAGGTTTTCTTTCTTTCTTTTTTTTGGGGGGGTTTTGGAAGACAGGATTTTCCCATGTAACAGTCCTTGCTGTCCTGGACTCCCTTTGTAGACCAGGCTGGCCTTGAACTCACAGAGATCTGTCTGCCTCTGCCTCCTGAGTGCTGGGATTAAAAGGCATACACTACCATCACCAGCAAGACAGCAATTTTTTAAGAGCAAAAACCCTAAAGAAAGAAATTCTACCAGAGTTTGGTTATGGTGGCACACCTTTGATCCCAGTAGTTGGGAGGCAGAGGCAGTGTTTGAGTTCAGAGGCCAGCATGGTCTACATAGTGAGTTCTAGGATGGCCAGAGCTACATGATGAGAACCTGTCTCAAAAAACAATGAAGAAAAAGAAAGTCTACCAAAACTAACACTGTAATTATCAATAACTATATGAAAAGGTATCAGTACCATTACTAATATCAGCATCAAAGTCCTCCAAACTGTAGAACGGAGGTACATAACTAAAATCGCAGCATTTGGGAGACAGAGGCAGGAGCCCTGTTGTACAATTAGAGGTCAGTTGGGCCTAAATATCAAGTTCCAAGCCAATCTGGGCTACATAGGAAAACTGTCTACAAATAATAACTATTATTGTTATTATTTATTACTAAATAGAAAGTAAAAGTAAATAACTCTAGGCCAAGAATGCACAAACATCCTTAAATAATAAATAGCATGAAATGTGCTTGTTTCCACAGACAAGTAAGAAGAAAAGTTCTGCAGATTGCCTAAGGATGAGTTAGGTATCACAAAAGCCTGACAACTAGGTGTAAATGCTAAGTGAAATGCTAGTATGTACTTTGGATATGTACAGAAGCAGGAATGAACAATGTAAACACACACACAAAAAAATACATGGGAAGGCACAGCCAGCACAGGATCTAACACAGTAAGGGAGCTACAACAGTTAGGTGTTTGAGGGGGCTCAGGGAAGCTGTAAGAACAAAAAGGAAGGTAGGTGCCATGTTCAGGTAGGGATTCTGAATTAGAGAGCCAGTCAGAAGCTTTAAAGAAGAATGAGATGTTCAAGTATATGATGAGAAGTACCTGTGAGCGCTGTGACAGGGAGTGAAATGGCGAGCAGGAAGGCCAACAAGACCACCACAGATGACAAAAACAGGGGAGGAAGCAGACAACCTTTTACTTTTAGCAGACTCAAAGGTATAGGGAAAACGTTTCAAATATCCCAAAGACACACAACAAAAATGAAAATCAGATGCTGCTCAGAAAAAAATAAAATTGGCTCAAGCACAGGAAACAATGCTGAGGCTCATGAGGCATGAAAATGTAAATTACAATAGAGGCTGCTCTTCAGACTGACAGAGCTCCTACAAGGCTGGCTCCATCCCGGCAATGGCTTCTCACCTACAGCGGCGCTGCCGTCTATGATGAACAGCACGGCGCTGGGCATTCCGTCTGCTGCACTCTGCCCAGCAATTCCATGGCTAGGAACTTGCACCACAGACAATCCTCCACATGCACAAAATAACAGCAATTCATAACAGTAAAAGCTGCAAACAATCGATAAGCTAGTGAAACCATGGCATAAAAAAGAAACTGTAGTTGTCCACAGAGGGGAGGAAGCACTTGATCTACAATAAGGGAAGATCTCCAGAGTAGAGTTTAATGTAGAAACTAAAAGGCAGAGAAGTCAGGCGTCCTCAGTGTCACTCTGAAATGAGGAGACTGGGGTGGGATCCATCTGTGTGTGGCTGCATAGTAAAGGGTCGTCACAGGGGCTGGACGGGCGCTCGGCTGCTTTTCACAGGACTGAGTTTGGTTTCCAGCACCCATGTTAGGTGGCTCACACCCAGTGGCTCTAACACCTCTGTCCCCCACAGGTACATCCTTTCATGTACACACACATCCTACACACAGAAACACACACCTACATGTAACTAAAAGAAAGAAATCATGAACACGTACAAATCATATAGGCATCTAGAAATCAGACAGAAAGAGTAAAGGCTACCTTTTTTTATATGCATATGGTTTCCTAAAAACCTTAACAAAGTAACAAAATTTGATAGCTTATCTGATGGGAGAGATGAAAGAAATGGAGGGACCAAGATACACTCCAGATTCGGACATGAGTGTAAAAGCAATCATCAGGTACAGCAGATGCTGGGGGGGTCTATTACTCACTTGAAGCAAACATTGGGACAATGATAGTGGAGAGGAAGGGAACTGAGAATGGACATGTTCCACTAGACAGCACACTAGAAAAAAGAAATTCAGAAGAAGCCATAGGATGCAATTAATGGAGGGCAAACAATGGAAAATGTGTATAAGAAGCTAACGTAGCCGGGTGGTGGTGGCGCACTCCTTTAATCCCAGCACTTGGGAGGCAGAGGCAGGTGGATCTCTGTGAGTTCGAGGCCAGCCTGGTCTACAAAGCGAGTCCAGGACAGTCAGGGCTACATAGAGAAACCCTGTCTCGAAAAACCAAAAAAAAAAAAAAAGAAGCTAACGTATCTAGGAATTACTTATCCTATGAAGTTAAATAACCTGGAGTGAAACCAAACCTCTAGAGAATAAACTAGAAAGGCAAGTTACTCATGCCAAAGACTACAAGTTGATCCTCTTCTTAAAGACATCAACCACTCACTAAAAGTCTACTAAAAACATTCACTTTCTCAGGTTCACCACAGACAAGAAACATCCAAGTATGGGTGAGGCTACCAGAGGCAATCATTTAATGGCAACAAAAGGGGAAATTAAGGCCACTGTCACCAAGTGACCATAGCTGGGGCCAAACATCCAGCTCTGCAGTACCTGACTGACGCCTGGCCAAATGTCGCTCTCTGACAAGAGTCTTTCGTGACTCCTACACAGAATAACATGTTCATCTTTGGTCAGATTCCTAGCTGGGTATACCTTCCTGGAGTTAAATATACCTTCCATATTCTGCTTTATGATTTTAACGGCCTCTTTTGTCCTACACACACATAGATTTTAAATACATACATACGTGTGTGTATATGTATGTATGTATGTGTGTCAGGACTATCTTTCACCTTTCTATCTCTAGCCAGAACTGAGAGCAACTTTCTCAAATAAAGCACTCAAACACCCATTCAACTATTACCCCACTTTGTCTTCTATAAGTGATGTTGTTAGGCTTTTGATCACCAATAGTCTCCCTGCAAATGAGTTTGGTTATGTGTTTGTTTGAAACAGGGCGTCTTAGGTAGTTCATAGTGGTTTCAAACTTCCAACCTTCTCACCTCAGCACACCACACCGCCCAATGCTGGGATTTACAGACATGCAGCGCCAAGCCTGCCACCCCACAAAAAGTTACAAGTGTGTTTTACTGTGTTCTTACATATTTGTCCCCAATCTAAACTAAATATTGTCCTAGCTTATCCCAAAAAGTAACAACATAAGGAATGATGAGAAATAATGCCGAAAAGCTTTTGAGCTTCTCTGTAACAGGAGACAAGATGTTCCATACTCAGACTGTGGTGATGGTTGTATGGCTCTGTGAATATACAGGAAAACAACTGTATACTTCCAACAGCCAAAATCATATGGTATGTCAATTATACCTCAGTAAGGCTGTTTTTTAAAGGGAGTTATCTGTTACTACCCTTTCTTTGTTTGCTTGTTTTTTTTTCCAGAGAGGGTTTCTCTGTGTATCACTGGCTGTCCTGGACTCATTCTGAAGACCAGGATGGCCTCGAACTCACAGAGATCCGCCTGCCTCTGCCTCTCAAGTGCTGGGATTAAAGGCATTTGCCACCACAACTGGCACTCTGTTATAATCCTTAATTACATATTTTCAAAAACAGGTAATTTTCAAAACTAGGTGATTTACACATGGCTAGTTAATAACAAACCTTGCACCAAGTCTAGCACTCCTAATTTTAAACTAAGTGAGTAACAGTCAAGCTGTTGGTGGTGTCCTTAGACAGGACCCCAATCATTAAGCAACTTATCAAATGCTTAAATGTGCTATGGATATTCGGTCTGTTTATTTGTTTGGGTTTCATTTTCCAGACAGGGTTTCTCTCTGTAGGTTTTTCCTGGAACTTTCTCTGTAGGCCAGGCTGGCATCAAACTCAAGAGATCCACCTGCCTCTGCCTACCAAGCACTGGGATTAAAGGTGTGCGCCACCACCACCCAGCTGGATGTTCAGTCTTAAATGATAGAACACCTGATCTAATTATAAAATGTCACCAAGCTGGGGGGAGGAAAATCAAAAGAAAGGTGCTAAAAATAAAGAGGGAGAAAGCACCGAGAGCTACATTGTACAACTATGGAGCTGTCCTACTGCTGGGCTGCTAGCACCTAAGTTGTGGGGCACACCTACTTCAGTTAAGCCCAGGGTGAATACCAGCCCGATTGTACCCAGACAGGAGTGTCTCAACTTTGGCACAATTAACATTTTTACGTTAGTAACTTTTTGTGGTAGAAGGATGTTCTATGTAAGTACAGAATGTTTAGCAGATTCCATGTCTGGCTTCTACCCACTAGTGCCAAACCCATCCTGTCCCATATTTGGAGTAACTAAATTCAGACACTGCAAAATATCTTGAGGGTAGGAGGAACTGGGATCCAAAATCATCCTTTTGAAAACCAATAGCCTAGGGCTGGAGAGATGGTTCGGAGGTTAAGAACACTGGTTGTTCTTCCAAAGGACCGGGTTCAAATCCCAGCACCCACATGGCAGTTCACAGCTGTCTGCAACTGCCGGTTGTGGTGGTGCACACCTTTAATCCCAGCACTAGGGAGGAGGACGCAGGTGGATCTCTGAGTTCAAGGCTAGTCTGGTCTACAAAGTGAGTCCAGGACAGCCAGGTATACACAGAGAAACCTTGTCTCGAGAAAAAAAAAAAGAAAAGAAAAAGAAAACCAATAGCCTAGACTAGGGGTAAACATGACAAAAGGGTCAGCATTTATGTAATATTATATACATATATATTTATATATGTAATATCTGTATGTATTGAAAGTAAATTATATGTATATATATTAAAAGTAATATGTATATATTAAAAGTAAAGACAAGTGTTTTAAACCAATCATCTCCTAAGTCAAAAAACAAAACAAAGAACAAGCAAACAAAAAACACAATTCCTTTTTTTTTAAGTGAAGCTGAGGCTGTCAAGATGGTTTTATAGGTGAAAGTGTTTGCATAATGACCTCAGTTCAACCCCTAGAACCCATATCTAAAAACTAAAAAGCTGAATGTGATGGATACTGCCTATAATCCCAGCACTCATGTGATAGATACTGCCTATAATCCCAGCACTCATGTGATGGATACTGCCTATAATCCCAGCACTCATGTGATGGATACTGTGTATAATCCCAGCAC
>CAJQZJ010032578.1:4577312-4590783 GCA_907164525.1 Lophiomys imhausi | reverse complement strand
TATAATCCCAGCACTCATGTGATGGATACTGTGTATAATCCCAGCACTCATGTGATGGATATTGTCTATAATCCCAGCACTCCTACAGCAAGACAGGAAGCAGGAACAAACTGGGCTAGAAGCTCACAGATATGATGCAGCAGAAACACAGAAAGATCCTGCAAGGTGGTGGCAGCCACAGCACACACTTTTAATCCCAACACTTGGAAGGCAGAGGCAGGCCAATCTCTGAGTTCAAGGCTAGCCTGGTTCCAGGACAGCCAGGGCTATAAAGAGAAGCCCTGCCTCGAAAACCCAAATTTAAGAGAGAGAAAATTAAACACACGGTGGAAGGTAAAAACCCACTCCTGAAAACTTGTGTATGCTCTGACCGACACCACATACACTGTGGCACCTGCATACACCTGCACCCATAGGAGAGGGAGGGTGGAGGGCAAAGGGGGGAGAGGAGGGAATTCAGAAACCAAACAGAAGCCATAGCTTTTACAGACGTGCCAACACCTCAAGTGGCAGAATATACAGAGCAAGGAACAGGAAACAGAACTAAAGGATGCTGAGAAAACAACTGCTACTTTTACTGGTTTGAAGGAAACTCGGTTTCTTTTAAGTGCTCAAGCCCTCAAATCTGGAGAAACATGTCACTCATCCCAGAGCAGAGTAAAAGTCAAATGACAGTGTGAGCAACAATGTAAGGACACTTGAACGTGGGAAGGGCGAGTGACAGGCAGTCCAAGCAGAGTGGCTCCCAGGCCTCCCACCCTTCCTACTGGCTCTGCCTCTCTCGGCTTCCAAAACCCTCAGCTTGACTCTCAGTTGTTCAGAGCCTGGCACAAGCCTTTCCTTTCAGAGCACCAATCCATTTCAAGGTGCCACTATCTTCACAGCATACTCCTCTTCAAAAGTTCAGTCTCACCTTTCTTTCTCAGACACCTCAGCTCCTAGGTACGGGAGAGCTGTCCAGGAAGAATTAAAGTGCTGCAACTGGGCAGCAGTGACTGGACCGCAGTGACTGGCCGGACCACAGTGACTCCCCAGGAGTGAGCATACAGACAAAGGGTTATACTCAGAAAAGCAAACTCAAAGTCAAGACAGGTGTGGGGCTTCAAACTGTCAACAACACAAGGGTTAATAAACTCCAATGATGTCTAGTCCCTTGCAGACTAATAGACTAATATTACTCAACTATGGTATGCATCTTCACTGAAATACTCTTCATTTTTTAATTCTGTTGATATCTATGTGGCAGTATGAAAAGAAATCTTTAACATGAAAATAGAAAGCTTCTTTCTTCTTTATTTTTTGGGGGGGGCTCAAGACAGAGTTACTCTCTGTGTAGCCCTGGCTGTCCTGGACTCACTTTGTAGACCAGGCTGGCCTCAAACTCAGAGATCCACCTGCCTTTGCCTCCCTAGTGCTGAGATTAATGACATGTGCCACCAAGCCCGGTGGCTTTTCTGTACAAGTTTTAGCTTAAAATATACATTTCTGGGACTGGGGAGATGGCTCATCAGTTAAGAGTACTGGCTGCTCTTCCAGAGGTCCTGAGTTCAATTCCCAGCTAACCACATGGCAGCTCACAACCATCTATAATGGGATCTGATGCCCTCTTCTGGCATGTAGGTACACATGCAGAGAGAGCACTCATACATTAAGTAAATAAATCATTTTTTTTTTATTCCAGGCTAGTCTGGGCTATATAAAACATCCATTTCGCCGGGTGGTGGTGGCGCACGCCTTTAATCCCAGCACTTGGGAGGCAGAGGTAGGCGGATCTTTGCGATTTCGAGGCCAGCCTGGTCTACAAAGCAAGTCCAGGACAGCCAGAGCTGTTACACAGAGAAACCCTGTCTCGAAAAAACAAACAAAAAAAAAAAATCCATTTCTTCTTTTTTTTTTTTTACTGCATTCATTCATTCATTTATTTGGTTAGTTAGTGTGAGTGTGTGAGTGTGTGTGAGACAGACAGACAGACACAGACACACACACACACACACACACACACACACACACACACTTCCATGTGGAGATCAGAGGACAACTTACCAGGTTGGCTCTTCCTACGTGGGCCCCAGAGATGGCTCTCAGGTTGTCAAGCTTGACTACAATGCCTTCACGCACTGAGCCATGTCACCAGCCCGACCTCCACTCCCAATCAGTCTCATGTCTGAAGGCTAGCTAAAACTGTCTGAAGGAATCTCAGTAAGAGACGCACTTCAGAATATGGATTTCAACTTTAAAATCTCTTCACTCCTAAAATCACCTCTGCAACAAAGTAAGAGGGGAAAAAAATAAACTCTTCATACTACCACCTACAACTCTTCGTTCCCTTCAGGGAATTCTCTGACCACTGTCTACAAGACAGCTGTGGACCTGTCACAGTAGTCTCGGACTATCTCACTCTCCTACAGGAACAGCAGGCTCCCTTGTCAGTGACAGGGAAGAAGGCCTGCCCTTGCAGCAGCAGCAGGGACGTTCCTCTGCCCAGTTGCTGTCACTTGGGTACAGGGCTCCAACCACTATTCCTACTGAGGAGCGTCAGGTCTCGACCCGTTTGCTGTATCGTCCCCAGAACGAGATGTCCACCTCGTTGGTGTTTATAAGTTTTCGGTGAACCTGTTCACAGCATTCTCTTCAGAAAGATGTGCAGCACAGCAGAGGAGCACTTTTAGACCTAGAGTTTCAACATATTTTCCTACTGTGCTCACTGTGCCCTCCACACTGACTTTTTCAGTTTTATGAAACTCAACCAAGACAGCTGCTTACTATTCATGTCTAACCATTAAAGTGCAGTAACTATTACAGAGATTTTTAAATGTCTCCAATTGATGGCCTTAAAGCACTGAGTTTTTATGCACTGAGTTTTATCATCTTCATTTTCTCATGGCACATAACAATCTGTGCCAGTAAAAACGGTAACTGTCAATGCTGCAAGCTTATTAATGTTGAACCAATTAGTGAGAAAGGAGTATGAAGTATTTTTCAAGTGGTTCATGAAAGAACAATGAGAAGAAAGGCTAACTCTCCAAGGTGTTGGAACTGCAAACCGCTTGGCATATTTTAAGTAAACTTGGAAAACAGCAGAGCATGCCGGCTCACATTATAGTTATCTATAGTAGCACTCAGGAGGCTGAGACAGGAAGATTGCTGAATTCAAGGCAGCCTGGGCTACAGAGTGAGATAGTGTCTCTGGAAACGAAAGGCTAGCATTCTTGGGGAAATTACTCATTTTAGTTTTAAACTAAATTATTTCTGGGATCTTTAACAATGACAAGCAGGAATCCCCAAAACAAATTAAAATGTGTGTTTTAAATGGCAGTGACAAATGCCTTGTGCAGCAAACTGACTTTAAAAGTAAAATAATATATGGCTTACAAGTTTAAAAACTCCTGTTACTCACACAGACAGACAGACAGTGTCAAACAATGAGAGCTTAGTCAGCTTCTGAGAGAAGCGAGGTGAACTGGATCCTGGACAGCGGCCGTTAAAGTCAGAGTCTGAGACAGCTGACTTTGAAGCTTTACTTCCATGACCGAGTGAGTGGAAAGTGGCAACAGGATGGAGACCAGTGTGTTGTATCCCAGCGACCTCAGTTGCACACGGACCACCAGGAAACTTCTCAGCTCCCGAAGTTCTAAGACTGATCATCCCCCCCACACTCGAGTGTGACTGTGATCTGCTAAGTTCAGGTACATTATAATCTCGAACCTAACTTCTCATCTGTGAGAGGGCTGGCAACCGTCCTAAGTTCCTCTGTAGTTTTCTAGCACCTGCAAAGGAAACATAAATTTCCACTTCGATAGTGTTATACATGGTATATGTCACTCAGGAATTCGTAAACCATCAGAGTGAGTAGCTCTCCTATTAACACCAGGCAAATGGAATTCAAGAAGTAGTAGCATGCTGGGAGCCAAAGGACAAGCTCAAAGTGTGCCAAGGGGACCAAGTAAAACCACAGGCCCCAAATTAGTTCCTTCTTCCCAAAGTTTAGCTATCCCCCACTTCTCTGTTCACCTGTCTAAAACAAAGTGTCACTTACTTTTCTTAGGCTTAGCAAATTACTGATAAAGCCTGGTCCTCAGAATGTTGTTTCTGTTAAACAAACCTACAGAACAACTTCAGGATAAACTTAAAAATTAAAACTGCAGCCGAGCGTGGTGGCGCACGCCTTTAATCCTAGCAATTGGGAGGCAGAGGCAGGTGGATCTCTGCGAGTTCAAGGCCAGCCTGGTCTACAGAGTGAGTCCAGGACAGCCAGGGCTACAGAGAAACCCTGTCTCGAAAAACAAAAATAAATAAAATTGCGATCATCAAACAGCTGTCTAGAACCTCCTACAAGCGGTCCACATAATGTCTTCTAACTCTGAGGAGAAAGGAAGAGGGGACCATAGCCAGGAACTAAAGGCAATTGGAAGGATTAACAAAAGCTGCAGTGAAAGCAAAGCTAATGATAAATCTTCATGAAAACTTCATCAGAATAGACAAAGTTCTCTTTTTTTGTTTTGCTTTGTTTGTTTGTTTTTCGAAACAGGGTTTCTCTGTGTATCTATCCCTGGCTGTCCTGGACTCACTTTGTAGACCAGGCTGGCCTTGAACTCACAGAGATCCGCCTGCCTCTGCCTCCCGAGTGCTGGGATTAAAGGTGTGCGCCACCACGCCCCACCAAAGTTCTTTTAAAAAGAAAAAAAAAAAAAAAGGAAAAAGACTCGCATCAACTTCTCATCAGATACACCTCAAACAGAGCCCAGCCCAAGGAAAACATCTGTGCCATACATAAGGAAAAAGGGCTACGACTTTAGTAGTAAACTTCAAAAGACAGCTTTTCTGTATATATTTGTAAAAGTGCATCATATGCAAATATGAGTTCAAAGAATAACGTTTTGATTCAGGATGCATTGTATGAGCTGGGTGTGGTGGGGTAATCCTAGCACATCAGGCCAGGAAGATTGCCAGTTTCAGGCTAGTCTAGGCTACCATAGGGAGACACCCTCCCATCCCTCAAAAAAGTGGCTTATATATTTAAGTTTGGGGTATAGATTTATCTTATCGTGTGCCATATAAATTTTTACCTCCAAATTCACCGCTGGAAAAGCAGTTAGGTGTATGCTGCCAGCATGAGATGGAAGATTAGCTGTTGCACAGTGACGTGCCATACCACACAAGTATTCATTTTACCATTCCCCAAACAGTAACATCTGACAAGCCCTACTGCACAGCTAAGAGCCGCCCAGCCTCTGAAACCCGGGTTTGTGCTGTCTTACTTGCCAAGAGCCACCAGAGAAAATACCTTCTCCTGGAACTCTTATCTACATGTGCTGCTAAGAACAATGCTTCCATTGCCATTCAGGATTTCAGTCGCTATAAACTTAGCTACGGCCCAGCTCCTACATGTTAATACACATGACTTTTAAAAGGTCACAATGGACGTACACAGGACTCCCCAAGTCTCTCAGGACCCCAGAGCAAACCTCCAAAACAAAACACTACACCCAAAGCTTCAACAAGTATTCAACAGAGAGCGCGCTCCTTGGAGCGCTGCTCACTGCCACCCCGTCAGTTCCCGATCCAAGTATCAGAGCAGCGTTGTTTGAAATGAAAGAGGGGGTTGGGGGACTTTTGACTCCTGGTCGGGTTCTTGAGGACTGAGCCGGTGGATCACTGCGCTCTCAAAGCCCTCCGGAACAGCACGCAGCTCTGAAGAGCAGGCGCCGGGTTTCGGGGTTCAGGGCCAGCCCTGCAAACACCTGTCGGCTGCACACCGCACGCCCGCTTTGCTCCGTGCTAACCATCGCTCTCTAACGTGCAGAGCAAAAACCGAAACAAAACAAAAAAGCAGACCCGCCGCCGCCGGGGGCCGGGCCGCTCCCGGACTGCAAACTTTTCAAGTGTCAGTGGAATAACGGTGCAGGGGCGGGAGGGCGAGACCGCACCGCACGCCGTCCGCACCGCCGCCGACCTGCACCCCGCGGCCGCCCGAGGGCTCCCCGCGGCCGGCTTCGCCGCTGCTCCACGGCTCCCGAGCGGGGCGGCGGGCGCGCCTCCCCTCGCGCCGGGGCCCTCCCGCGGCCGGAAGGGGGGGAAGCGAGCGGCGCGGGGGGCTTCTGGCCCGGGAGGGGGAGGGGCAGGGCCGCGGCGCCCGCAGAGGTCACCCGCGGCCTCCCCGCCCGCACCCCGCCGCAGACCCGCGCGGACGACCGGGGCGAGCGGGGCTCTCTCGGCGGGCGGCGGCTCCACGCGCGCACACCCCGCTTGGAGGAGGAGGTGGAGGAGGAGGGAGGAGAAAAAAAATATGGAGCGCGGGGCGCAGAGGCGAGGCAGAGGCGCTCCCTTTCCGTTACCCGGCTCGCTCCTACCTCCGGCCGCCCGGCTCCTACGGTCCTCGCGCTCCTCCGCCGTTCTCGAGGATCCGCCGCCCTCGCCGCCGCCGCCGCCTCCGCCGCATCCAATCGCCTCCTCCCCCCCCCTCCCCTTCCGCAGCCAGTCCCGGCCGTTCCTCCTCCTCTCCGCTTCAAAATGGCGCCAAGAGCTGCTCCGCGGCTGCTCCAATCGAACCGCGGCGGACGGCGCCCGGGGGGCCAGGCGGAGCGCCGCGCGGGTCCCCGGCGCCCCCTGCCGGCCAGACGGCGGCTCCTCGCCCGGGCGCGCGACAGCGCGCACGCTCCGGGCTTCGCCCCCTCGCCGGGCGGCGCGCGCGCAGGCCCCGCCCCGGCCCCGCCCCCGCGACGGCCTCCGTCTCCCTGGCAGCGGAGTGACGGGCAGCTGTCAGTGCGTCCCCCGGCTTTGGCGGGAAGGCTTATGTAGTTCGTTGTAGACTGCTGGCTTTTGCTTTTTTTTTTTTCTCTCCTTTTTGACGCGGAGTCTTCTCACTTCTCACTCAGTGTGTACACCAGGCTAGCCTTGAACTCACTCCGTAGACCGGGCTGCCCTGAAGTTCAGAGATCTGTCTGCCCCTGCCTCCTTAGTACTGGTCCTACTAGAAGCTTTTTTTTTTTTTTTTTAATTTCTGGAGAGGGGGAATGTATTATTTTATTTCCGAACAGGGAGGGTCTCACTAGGTCTCCCTATGCAACCCTGAGTGGCCTGGAAATCACCCAGGCTGGCCTCAATCCTGCCACTGCATGGGGTTAAAGGTAAGCGCCACTACTCCTGGCTTTTTTGTCCTTTTGTCTTGTTTTGTTAGGGTCTCATTATGTAGCCCTGGGTGGTCTGGAACTCACAGAGATCCACCTGCCTCTGCCTCCCAAGTGCTGGGATTCAAAGTGTGTTCTACTTCTGTGATATTTTGGGGGTTTTTTCTATTTTTTTTAAAATGTGCTTTGATATTTTGCCTACATGCATGTCTGTGTGACCGTGTCTGATCACCTAGAACTGGAGTTACAGATAGTTGTGAGCTGCTATGTGGGTGCTGAGAATTGAACATGGATCCTATGGGAGAACTGCTGAACCATCTCTCCAGCCCTCAACTTGTTTGATGTTTTTTTTCTTTTTTGGTTTGTTTGGGTTTTTTTGGTTTTTCTTTTTCGTTTTGGTTTTTTTTGAGAAAGGGTTTCTCTGTGTAGCCCTGGCTGTCCTGGACTCATTTTGTAGACCAGGATGGCCTTGAAATCCACCTGCCTTTGCCTCCCGATTGCTGGGATTAAAGGCTTGCGCCACCACGCCCGGCTTGTTTGATGTTCTAAGCCCTGTGGTAAGGCATGGATCTTGTGCTGTGTGAATGAAATTAATGAGTATTAATGTCGACTTGGCTTCTTACGTATCCAGTGTTCGTCTCATTGTTCAAGAACTCCCCTTATTAGGGGGAGAAGTCATTTCAAGGCCACAAGAAGTTCATCCAGAAACTGAGTTTTGTCCTCCCTTGCCACTTCGGCCTTCCCTGTTTCAGATGTGGGCTGAGTGGACTAGGATGGAAGTTTCTCTTCTCACCACCAGGCTCCTGCCAGAGCAGACCCAAGACTTGGTCGACTTTTGCTGTTTAATGTTGTCCATTCCTGCAGTGAGCAGAATCTCCCCGCTATGAAGTGTTTGGTACTAGGATTGTTTCACAATGTTTGTTTCAACAATGAACATATAAACAGTGAATTATTAGCTTATGTAGGATATTTATCATTTGAAATAAAAGTCAGGCAATGCAGAGTGATAAGCCACAGTTCCTGTGCTACAGAAGAGGAGCCATAAATCCTAATAGGTGAGCACCCTCAGAAACAGCACCCATTCATTTCCTCTCTCAGTAGGGTTCCTGAGACAACTCACCATCCACCATCTGACAGCCTGTGCTAGAGGCTTTTCTACACATTTTATGCATCCACTACACCTTGGGAATTTTCCTGTACAACTTCAATGTTCTCTTCAAGGACAGAACAGGAGATCTACGTTAGTCTTAAAAAAAAAAAAAAAAGTAGCCGGGCGGTGGTGGCGCACGCCTTTAATCCTAGCACTTGGGAGGCAGAGGCAGGCGGATCTTTATGAGTTCGAGGCCAGCCTGGTCTACAAAGGGAGTCCAGGACAGCCAGAGATATTCAGAGAAACCCTGTCTCGAAAAACCAAAAAAAAAAAAAAAGTTTTGGGGGCTGGAGAGATGGCTCAGTGGTTAGAGCACTGGGTGCTCTTCCAGAGGACCTGGGTTCAATTCCCAGCACCCACATGGCGGCTCACGATTGTCTGTAACTCCAAGATCTGACACAGATATACATGCAGGGAAAACACCAATGCACATAAAATAAAAATAAATAAATTTTTTTAAAAAGTTCTGACTCCTTTGGCAGGCATGATGCCACAAACCTTTAATCCCAGCACTTGGGAGGCAGAGGCAGGGAGCTCAGTAAGTTTCGGGTCAGCCTGGTCTACACAGCTAGGGCTATATAGTGAGACTCTGTCTCCAAAACAAAACAAAAAAAAATAGAAAGAAAAAAGCTTCTTGCTCTTTGTTGTTTTCTTTCCCTCTCAATTCTGAAACCCCTAAAGATACAAACCAAGTAAGTTTCTTAGGACCACCAGAACAAGAGCAAAAATGTTGCAACTACTCACTACCTGGATCCCCATTGTCTCATTTAATAAATAAGCACTTAACACGTAATGAGTGCTCAGTAAATAATTCTGCTGGGGGTGCAATTGGTTAAGGATGTTTTTCATCTTATCTGTGGACGGGCAGGTGGGGCTTGACATTTCTAGAGTCAGCATATCCTTTGCTGAGGTGTTGCCATGCACACATTAATCAATTTTCAGCACTGCACCAAAATACTAAAGAAGGGATGGTTTGTTTTGGTGCATGGGTACAGAGGTTTCCTCTGCAGTTGGCTGGCTCCGTTCTTTCTGAACCTGGGTGAGACAGACTATTGTGGTAAAGTTCATCACTTCTTGGCAACCAGAAATCAGACAGAGACATAGCTGTAAACAGGTTTCCTCTCCCAGAGCCTGGCCCCTATGGCCTGTTTCCTCTCATGACAGTCCCCCTCCTACTTTCCACTAGCGTCCTATAATGCCTTTTATTGAGTCCAAGGCTAGAAGTTCGAAGTCAGTGTCAGATCCCCTGGAACTGGAGTTACAGGCAGCTGTGAGTCACCATGTGGGTGCTGGGAACTGAACCCAGGTCCTCTTCAATAGCAGTAAATGCTCTTAACCTCTGAGCTATCTCTCCAGACCAACAAAACAGACTCTTTATATTTGAGGATTTTCAAATAGCCAACTTGAAATTCCCACATATAAAATAACTGGGTGGGATCTAATTTCAGATCATTCGGAAGTGGAACCATTCCAAAACTCAACTGTATCTTCTAATTCTGGAAGAAGGGATGGTGTAAAAATGCTCGTCTTGGGGATGGAGAGATGGCTCAGCAGTTAAGAGCACTGGCTGTTCTTCCAAAGGACCCGGGTTCAAATCCCAGCACCATATGGCAGTTCACAGCTGTCTGCAATGGCCGGGAGTAGTGGCACATGCCTTTAATCCCAGCACTTGGGAGGCAGAGGCAGGTGTATCTCTGTGAGTTCAAGACTAGCCTGGTCTACAAAGTGAGTCCAGGACAACCATGGATACACAGAGAAACCTGAAAAGGAAATTGAACTCTATTAGGAGAGCAAATAGTTAAATCTGAAGAATCCTAAATTGACCCCATTGACATACAACACTTTGGGTGCAGCCTATACATGCAATAAAATGGTTTCCAAACAACAGCAAAACATTTACTATACATCACAAAACAGGCTGGACATCCCACTGGGAAATGAGGGGACAGTGACCCAGGTCCAGTCCCAAAGGCCAGTCAAATGATCCCTGTCAGTCTGCAACCTAAATGGCCAGGAGACTATGCAAGAATGCTACATTTATTACCTTCAGTCCTGGGGAAGTGGGTCTAAATCACAGGGAGTGAGAGAATACCAAAAATCATGTGGAAACTTCTGCAGATTGTGTGTCCCTTTTCAGCCCATAATACAAAAAATTATAAGTAAAGTTAAAGTAATCAAGAATACAGTATGATCTAAAGAAAAACAAAATCCAGGGCTGGAGGCTGGGCTCAGCGGTTAATAGTACCTCCTGCTCTTGCTGGGTTGCGTTTAGTTTCCAGCATCCACAGGATGTCTCACAGCCATCAGTAACTCCAGATCCAGGGGATCTGATGTCCTCTTCTAGCCTCCTTGAGCACGACGTGCATGTGGTGCACAAACATGAATACATACATGCAGGCAACACATTTTTTTTTTAATTGGGCTGGAAAGATGGCTCAGTGGATGCTCTAGCACAGGACCTGGGTTCAGTCCCCAGAACCTACATGGCAGCTCACAACCATGTATAACTCCAGTTTCAGGGGATCTGGTGCCCTCTTCTGGCCACTGCGATAATAAAACTAAAATAATCCTGCATAAAATAAAAATAAATAGAACTTTAAAGAAAAAAAAAATACCCAATAGTTTCCCTCTGCCTCCCCTCCCCCCATTTTTATAGCCATTTATATTTTATGTGTATACTTCAGTGCTTGGAATATCTGAAATAATTTTCTTAATTCTACATTTTTATTTATTGGTTTGATTCTATGAATGTGACTCCAGGTTATCCCCTGTCATGGAACACACACACCAAAGACAAGCAAGTGAGAGGTAGATTGTCTGGAGAAAGAAGCTCAGTGACAGAAAGGAGATGAAAGAAGATAATGTATGAAATTGGGAAATAAGTTTTATTTAATTTAAAGATTTGTTTATGTGTATAGATGTCCATGTACATATATGTCCCTGCACTACATGTACATCTGGTGCCTATAGAGGCCAGAATAGGGCATTGGATCTCCTGGAACTGGAGTTACCGAAGGTCATGGTACCATGTGAGTGCTGGGAACCAATCCTGGGTCCTCTGCAAAAGCAGCCAGTGCCCTTAACCACTGAGCTCAAATCTCTCCAGCCCCAAAATAAAACTTTAATTTATTATCTCACCTACAAGGAAATAGGAGTGTTTATTCTGACCCAAATATGAGTAACCATGGCCCAGGAATATATATTCATGTTGCCTCAATACCCCATTTGGTTTTTGGTTTTAGGTTTGAGGTTTGTTATTATTGTTGAATTTTTGGTTTGGTTTGGTTTTGAGACAGGGTCTCACTATGTAGCCTTGACTGGCTTGGAACTCACTGTGTAAACCAGGCTGAGAACTCCTAAATATCTGCCTTCCTCTGCCTCCCAAGTGTTGGGATTAAAGGCATGTGCACCACCCTAGTCAACACCACATTTCAGCATAGAAGCAGTTACATTCATTTGTGCGTGCGTGTGTGTGTGTGTGTGTGTGTGTGTGTGTGTGTGTGTGTGTGTTGGTGTACTCACTCAAATGTACATATGGATGTGGATGTCAGGTGTCTTCCACTATCACTCCATACACATTCTTCTGAGCCAAGGTCTCTCACTGAACCTGGAGCTCAACATTTTGGCTAGGCCCTTTAGCCAGTAAACCCAGAGGATCTGGCAGTCTTGATTCCCTAGTGCCAGGGTCACTGAGGAATACTGCTACAGCCAGCTCTTACTTTGATACAACGGATGGAATTTAGGTCACTTTTTTTTTTTGGTTTTTTGAGACAGGGTTTCTCTGTGTATCCTTGGCTGTCCTGGACTCACTTTGTAGACCAGGCTGGCCTCGAACTCACAAAGATCCGCCTGCCTCTGCCTCCCAAGTGCTGGGATTAAAGGCGTGCGCCACCATCGCCCGAATTTAGGTCACTTTACCCACTCACCCATCTTTCCAGCCCAAATTTTTGTAGTTACAGAACAAAACAAAGCCATAAGTAATAGTATTTCCTGAATACATTCATAGGAAATAGCAGGAAGGCAGGTCACAGAAAAGCTGAGAAATCTTTGTTATATGCTTCCGATGCTATATGATGACATTCTTAGGTCTTTGGTTGGGGAAAGCTGATGGTTTGCTAAGTACCTATATTCCCAAAGTTTTACATGATAATTGAAATGATGTTAGGTAGACACAGAGATGAGCATGAACAAATGGTTATGAGGGGACTAAAGATAGCCCAATATTATTTTGGTCTAGATTTGCAGCATTTCAAGTTTATACCAGTAATAATCAGTCAATTACCCTTTTAGAATCTCTCTTTGCAAACAGAGTCTTACTTCATAGCCCTAGCTGGCTTAAAACTTGCTTTGTAGACCAGCCTGGCCTTGAACTCATAGCCTCTGCTGAACTGCCTGCCTCAGCTTCTTGAGTGCTCGGGATTAAGGGAGGGGTGTCACCACACCCAGTACTTTTTAGAATCTTTAATATAGGCTGGGTGTGGTAATACATAGCTTTAATCCCAGCACTAGGGAGGCAGAAGCAGACAGGTCTCTGTGAATTCGAGGCCAACCTGGTCTACAGAGCAAGTTACAGGACAGCGACACCCAAGGCTACACAGTGAAGCCCTGTATTGAAAAACCAAAATACATATGTACGTACATACATACATACATACATAAAAACCCACAAGGTGAGCATTACCTAAAGGAGATTGCTTGAATTCAAATTCTTCTGTCTCTCCTGCTCTCTGGATAAAGGGTCCTGAACAATGTTCAAAGTCCTCCATTTCTTGATTTCTAAAATAAAGATAAGACTAGTAGTAGCTAATGAATCAAATATATAATACATTTAGAATAGCTTCTGACACACTACATATAAGCACTCTGAGTTGAGAACCCATCATTTACAGATACAGATTACAGCAACTGACACTTCTGAAATATGCTGCAATAGTTCTGAAAATCTCAGTAATTGTACAAAATGGCCTATCAAACTGCTATATATTGTGAATACTAAGTAATATGTTGTATTACTCTGACTAATGTCAGAGTTCTCTAGAGTCACAATTTATGGAATGAATATAGATATAATAAATCCCATTTGTGTCTCTATATGTTTGTCTAGATAGATGGATACTCAGATAGATAAAGACACACAGAGGATTTATTGTGTGTGTGTGTGTGTGTGTGTGTGTGTGTGTGTGTGTGTGTGTGT
>CAJQZJ010032578.1:4531474-4574048 GCA_907164525.1 Lophiomys imhausi | reverse complement strand
GAAGAAGAAGAAGAAGAAGAAGAAGAAGAAGAAGAAGAAGAAGAAGAAGAAGAACTATTAAAAAAGATGAAGAGGTGGCTGATTTTCTTATGAAGAACAACAACAACAAAAACTATTAAAGATGAAGAGATGGCTGATTTTCTTTTTCTTATGGAGCCCCAAATGGAACATGGGGTGGACGGGACGACAAGCAGTGGAAAAGAAGGGAAAAAAGCCCCCTCCCCCCTTTTTAAAGCTGTAGCTAGTCAATATTTGGTTGGTATTTATTTATTTTTTTTAAATATATTTTTAATTTTTTTTGTTAATATTTTATTTATTTATTATGTATACAGTGTTCTGTCTGCATGCAGGCCAGAAGAGGGCACCAGATCTCAATATAGATGGTTATGAGCCACCATGTGGTTGCTGGGAATTGAACTCAGGACCCCTGGAAGAGCAGCCAATGCTCTTAACCGCTGAGCCATCTCTCCAGCCCGGTATTTATTTTTAATTCAATACATAAAGCTGTTTTCTTACCTGAAGTAATATACTTTATATTTTTTTTTCCTGAGAGTCATGTCATGGGGTTCTGAGGTGCAGGCACACTATTCTTCCACAGAAGTTTCAAGGAGCTTAAAATTATACTTAGTGGTGTTCCTTAGAAACCATAGCAATCCAACTGTTCCACAAAATGTTTTCTCCTTTGAAGCCTACACTGATTCTTTTGTCTCCTAAAAAGCCAGAGAGCCCTTCTTCACTCACTGTGAGGGGCTCGAGCATCCACCAGGGGGCGCTAAAAGCACTCTTGTTCTTTTCCTTCAGTGGAGAACGTCTGAGGAGCTCTCTGCCTTTTTAGTGTTTTTTAAAATAACTTCCTCACTCCGGGGAGGGGACCAAGACTGCGTCTATGTTTGTTGCCAATTTAGCGCGTACGTCACGCAATGAACTCTGGAAGACGGAGTCTTGGTGCCACGAGGTAAAGTGGTATGGCAGGGAACGCCGGACTTCAATTCCCACAATGCTCTGCGCGAGCCCGCGGCGCTGCATGGGAAATCCGAGCGGTGGCGGCCATCTTGCGCATGGAGCTGCTCCAGCCCCGCAGCTCTCCGGTTCTGCCTTGTAGCTGCCTCTTGGACGGTCTTTCCCATACACGGAGGTTCGTGTCTTTGCGGAAATTTTGGGTTTTTTTTGGGGGGGGGACGGGGAGAGACTGGGGAGGAAGGGAATGGAAGTACATGCAGAGCTGGTGCTTAAGGTGAGCAGATGTCCCTGTGTAGTTGAGGGAGGTGTTTCCGGTTTCGTCTCGAGTTTTCGTAGCTTGCCACTATTCCTTCGCGTAATTGTGAACGTGGAAGCCGCAAGAGAACCTTTCAGCCTCCGAGGCCTCTTAGACGGGACCTTGACGTTCTCCTTAGGGACGGAGAAGCTGGAACGCCGCTGGCCTTGCAGCTTGCCTAGGGGTCAGGAGGTCTCGGGGCCCAGGTAGGGTACTGGCGGTGGTAGTGCACCCTTCTGCACTCCCTCGGCTATTTCTGACGTTAGAACGAGAAAATAGGAAGATGTGGCTGAGGTGGGGGCTGTTTCCCAATTTTGTAGCCAGCCTACACTGGCCTGGAAATCGCCTATTGACAGGATTACAGGGTTGAGCCAGTGTTGCTTGTCGAAAGAATTGAAATTTTAATTAAATTAACTTATTAACAGGATCTTGTGTGGTGCACACTAACCTTGAACTTACGATGTAGTCCAGGCTGATCTTGTACTCCTGATCTTCCTTTCTCCGTCTGCCAACTGCCATTACAGTCATAAACCACCCTGCCTGAAAAGTTCATTTTTAAGTTAGGGAAACTACTAGAAAAGATGAATGCTTTGATTTCTAAAGTTTCCTGATTATTTCTCCTGAGCATAATTTGTATCATCCGTGAAACTCAAACTCTCTTTTTTCTTCCCAATAACTACACTCAACTGGGAACTGTTTTTAACACTACTTGGAGGGAAGAAGTCCACAAAGGCTGCAATTTAGTTAATATAGTATCTGGATGCTATGGAGATATGATTGAAGTTTGGAAGTTGGACCCTATATTCCAGAAAACAGTGATTTTAAACAGGAAGTTAGTCATGATGCAGGGTACCATAGCCAGTTTAGGAACAAATGCCAGTTGCTTATCTGTACAGAGACATACGATATGGATTCAGTCTCCAAACTGAGGTTCTTAAACTGTGGAATGGGTTGTTTAAAGATAGAACTTGTAGCACACAAGAGCCTGTAATCTTAGCTACTCAAGAGGATGGAAAGTCCAAGGCCTCACTGTACAGCGTGAATTCAAGGCCACCCTTGTCAACTTAATGAGACACTCTGAACATGAAATAGATAACACACAGCTCTGTAGTAGAGTGCAGGAGATCATAAGTTCATCTTCTGTACCTCCAAAAAAACATGAGGTGCACATGTATTTTTAAATGATACCAACTTCATTGAGTCTCCTGTAATTTATTTCCACAGTACTGAAAATGAATGGTTATAAAATTATAGTTTGACTGTAGTTGGAAAGGTGTCCTATTAAATGCTTATATCACATACTTTTTTGAAAAATTCCTTTCTTGTGAAATAAACTTTTGTTTAGATTAAAAAAAAAATATATGACCTAATAGTTGTATGCTTTACTCCTCAGATGCCTTACAGTGAAATTGAAGCTAAGTTTTTGGGACCTGGAAAAGAACTAACAAGGGAACCATGCAATAAAAAATTGAAGTCAACTGTAGATGATTGTGTTTCCCCCTGTGGAGGTGGTCCATATAGTCAGAGAATCCCAGAGAAACCCAGAAATAACCGAGTCACTGTGGCCACCATTAACTTCAGAAGACGTGTTTGCCCTCAGGAAGACAAAACCAGAACTGCTGATGTTTTAAAGCCTTTGGACAAAGAGATGCCTGTTGATAAACTAGGTGGTGCTGAGTCCACTGTTTCCCAACATTTGCAAGGTGGAAAGCCTTCACCACTCCCCAGGGATGATGAAATCTATAGCACAAGTAAAGCATTCATAGGCCCCATTTACAAACCCCCCGAAAAAAAGAAATGCCGAGGAGGGAGGAATGAGATGGACGCTTCGAACAGAACAGATGGCAAAAGGAGACAAGAAGAAAAACAGAAATCTAACTGCAAAAAGTTAGAGATAGATACGGAATTATCCCAGTTTTACAAAGAAATTGAAGAACTGGAAAATGAAAATGAAGCTTCACAAGGCAGTTGTAAGGAACCGGAACCTTTTTCCGAGGAACGAATTATTCCATATGACCCGGTGTATGATACCTTACAACCTGAGGAGGAAAATAAAGATCTCAGTAACACTCTTCAGCCCCACTGTGGTTATCAACAGTACTTGGAGGATGAACCGGCCACATACCTCTGTGATGAGCCAGTGATGCCTACGTTTTGTGATACTTCATTTCCTTCCTTCAGGCCTGAATGGCAGTCAGTACATCCTTTTGTCATACCCCATGGTCCCCCTCTTCCTGGTTTTAATTATCATTTTAATATTCAAAGATTTGGCGCCCCACTAAATCCATCACCAAGTATGTTCCATGTGCAGGATGACTCTGGGATGCAGAATGGATATTATCTAGATGATTGTCAGGAGAGCTGGGGCTGTTTGACTCCTGATCAGAACGACGAGTATGCTCACTATGGTGTGACAAGCCATCATGTTCATCCCTTTAGAGATGACTACGGTATACAAGATGAAAGTGTGAAGAATGGTTTCTGTGAAATCCAAGAGTGCTGGCCAGATCCTATCATGGATAATCATAATGAAACAGATAGGTTTGTGAACCAGTGGTTTCAAGAGGAGAAGTTAAATAAATTGCAGAAATTACTTATTCTTTTGCGAGGCCTTCCTGGTTCTGGAAAAACAACATTGTCTCGGTAAGTAAGAGATCCCAAATGAATACCTGATAATTAATTCATTACTTAAAAATGAATGAGTTATGAGTGATAAGTACTTTCGTGTTTCTAGTAGAAAATTACATGCTGTATTTGGGGACTGACATCTCACTGGAAATACTTTAAAAATGTATTTTAGTGGGAAATAGAAAATTAATGGAGATGTGTGTGTGTATACACACACACATCTTTATTAATTTTCTAATATATACCTTATGTATTAATATATACTACATTAATTATGTACAATATAATAATTTCTCAAATATATATACATAAATATATATTACATAGTTTCTTTTAGGGGCTTTGAAAATAAGCTATAATTAAAACAGCAACAGAAGCAGAACTACTCAAGTGTTACATGGCTACCCTTTATAACTATTCAAGAAAAGCTGGGCTTTGATACTTTTCCACTCTGTGCTCTTGAGCAAATTTTGCTGTCTCTCAATGGAATAAGGTAAATTTGTTTTCTTGAATTTGAAAAACAAGTTAGATAACCTAAGGAAAAGAATCTTGAGTGTGTTAAGCATTATGCCATGTCCATGGCTGATTGGGAGAGTGATTTTTTGTTTTGTTTTGTTTTTTCGAGACAAGGTTTCTCTTTGTAGCCCTGGCTGTCCTGGACTCACTTTGTAGACCAGGCTGACCTTGAACTCACAGAGATCTGCCTGCCTCTGCCTCCCAATCGCTGGGATTAAAGGCGTGCGCCACCACACCCGGCTCAGGAGAGCGATTTTTAAAAAATACTTTTATGTGTATGAATCTTTTGTTTACATGTGTATCTTTGCACTGCTTCCTTGAGGCCAGAAGAGGGCATCAGATCCCTTGGAACTGGAGTTAAAGATAGTTGTGAGCCACCATGTGGGTGCTGGGAATTGAACTCAGGTCCTCTGAAGGAACATCCAGTGCTCTTAACCACTGAGATGTCTCTCCAGCTCTGTGAGACTGAATTGCTGTTTAGTTTTAGAAATGTAATGTGTTGAATTGAGCACACTTAATTAACGGAGTTAGAATTGATGGTGGGTTCTTTCTTTTTTTTTTTTTTTGAGACAGGGTCTCTCTGTGTATCCTTGGCTGTCCTGGACTCACCTTGTAGACCAGGTTGGCCTTGAGACCCACAGAGACCCACCTCCCGAGTGCTGGGATTAAAGGCGTGTGCCATCATGCCTGACCATTACCAGTACCACATGGCAGTTCACACCTGTCTAGCTGTGAACTGCCATGTGGTACTGGGATTTGAATCCTGGTCCTTTGGAAGAACAGCCAGTGCTCTTATCCGCTGAGCCATCTCTCCAGCCCCTCTTTCTTTCTTTCTCTCTTTCTTTTTTTGTTTTTGTTTGTTTCAAGACAGAATTTCTCTGTGTAACAGCCATGGCTGTCCTGGACTTGCTTTGTAAGACCATGCTGGCCTCGAACTCACAGAGATCCGCCTGACTCTGCCTCCCGAGTGCTGAGATTAAAGGCATGTGCCACTTCACCCAGCCCAACTGGTGGTGTTTTTATTGTGTTACAAAATATTTCAGATTTCTAGTTTACAATTTAAAGACAGTTTTGGCACAATTTTTGCAATTATTGAAAATAACTCAAAAACTAAGTTTCTTCCAGTTTATATAGGATTTATGCTAAGCAAAGTTTAAAACTGATATGTTTGGGTGAAGATAAATGCCTGAAGAACTTATATTTACTTGTAATATGGTCTAAAATAAAATTTCTTCTTATGCTCCAAAGAAATTTCTTTAATCTAAAATAAAATTTCTTCTTATGCTCCAAAGAAATTTCTTTAATATGGTCTAAACAAAATAAAATTTCTTTAGACTAGTGGTTCTCCATCTCCCTAGTGCTGAGACCCTTTAGTACAGTTCCTCATGTTGTGGTGATCCCCAACAATAAAATTATTTTTGTTGCTACTTTAAAACTGTAATTTTGTCACTGTTGTGAATATTTGTTTTGTAGTGGTCTTAGGTGGTGACCCCTGTCAAAGGGTCATTCAACCCCCAAAGGAGTCAAGACCCACAGGTTGTTGAGAGTTGCTGCTTTAAACAAACAAAAAAGACAGAAATTCAGTTTATAATACAGATTTTCAAGCTAGATTATAACTAATTAAATTTATCTTTGTATTTTGGTTCATGATATTTTTGTGAAGATTTTTATAAAGAGTATGAAATTGAGATTCAAAAGAGTGAAGTTGTTTTACAAGCAGTGTTCTGGATTTAAGCTATGTCAGAGAAAACAGTTGAGGTTTGGAAATTGGATGGAGTGGGTCTATTAGAACTGAATATCGAAAAATACAAGAGAGGTCAACAGATTGGAGAATGTTGAATGGAACTCAGTAGAATTTCAAGAAGAGATTAGGTAGAAGTGATTGTGTCTGTGTAGAGTGGAAAGCTACAAGATCTCAGATTCAAGGCCAGCCTGGGTGGCATAATGAGACCTACTCTCCTCAAAGGATGAATTGTAACAAGTACCATTTGTGTCACAATTTCCAATTTCGGGAGTATTTTGACAGCAGAGTTTAGTGAGATGGTTTTTCATGTGTTTTCGTTTTATAGGAGGGAAGCCGAGAGGAAATAGTTGAGGTTATCAGAAGCTACTATTACAGACCAACACCGCCCCAACTGAAAGACAGTGAGATCACAATGATAATGTGCTTTCCCTCCATGTTTGCTTTTTTTTTTTTTTTTTTTTAATTTTTTTGGGTTTTCGAGACAGGGTTTTTCTGTGTATCCTTGATTGTCCTGGACTCACTTTGTAGACCAGACTGGCCTCGAACTCACAGAGATCCGCCTGCCTCTGCCTCCCGAGTGCTGGGATTAAAGGCATGCGCCACACTGCGCCCAGCTGACCCCTTCGTGTTTAAATCACTAATCCCTGGGCTATTTGGCATTGAATGTAAAACCATATATTCTTCTGGTAAGAAATACCTTCATAGAGGCGTTAGATTTGAAAACAAGGTTTGAAAAAGGAATAGAGTTGCTAGATGAGAGCCCAGCTGCTTTGGAGAGAGCTAAGTTAGTGTCAGGGTGAAAGTGAGTCTCATTCTTGTTAGGCTAGCCCTTAATCACCATCCCTGTTTCTGTTGGCACTTGCTTAACCCTGCTAGTGGTACAATGGCTTATTTAAAGCTTCTTTTAAATGTCTGCTGTGTGTTGTGCTTCTTTGTTTTGACACAGTCTGGTCACCAGAGGTAGGCTAGAACTTACCGTGTAGTCCAGCCTGTCCTGGAACCCACTGTAAGCTCTGGCTGTCCTGCAGCAGCTCATGCTCTGGCACTCCAGCTTCCAGTGTTGGTAATGTGGGCATACACCGTTACGTTTTGAGGGTGTTATTTATCTTTTGTGTTCTTAGTGATTTCTCCATTTATGTAGCTTTTACCTTTACTACTTTGTATTCAGTATAAGCTATATGAGACAGCATTATCTTTTCATTCATTGATGGTTGGTCTAAGCCATTTTGGTTTTAAGAAGGCAGGGGTTACTTGTTTCTGGAAAACTCTGCCATCTGCTTGTTAAAGTAATAGTAATAATAATTATATATATAAAGTTATAGAAGAATAAAATAATAATTTAATTATTATTAATACTTGATTTAGGGGGGTGGAGTGCTTGGGGATAGAACCTGAGCTCTGTGCATATATGCAATGTAAGCATTTAACTACTGAGCTTCATCCCTAGACCTTGGTTTTTAGAGATAGGGTCTTAAAGAAATTCAGGGTAGCCTGAATTTTGCCATGTAGCAGAGGCTGGCCTCAAACTTAAGAACCTCTTGAGTGTTGGAATTGTAAGTGTGAATCACTACACTTGGCTTGCTACTAGCTTTTTTTTTTTTTTTAATGTACATAGGTGTTTTGTCTGCGTGTATGTCTTATGAGGGTGTCATATCCCCTGGAACCGGCATTACAGACAATTGTGAACTGGTATTGAACTCAGGTTCTCTGGAACAGCAGACAGTGAGTGAGTGCTCTTACCAGCTGAGCCATTTCTCCAGTCCCGATACTAGCTTTTAATAAAAGTGTTAGACTGAATTCTAACACAGATACTGACTTTCAATACTTAGGAGTAAGCAAGAGAAACACATTTCATATACTCATTGTAGGTATGATAAAGTGGAGGCTCTGCCCTTCCAGGCTACCTGACAGCACTCAGTCAGGTTCTTTTGGGGTGCATAATTCAAGGATATTTGGAATAGATTTTTGTTACTATCATAGTTGTCCTTAGGTAAACAGAGTGCTCTGATTCAGTGTTTGGACAGAAAACCATTCAAGGACCAACCCTTAGGTGTTACTTCTTTTTTTTGTTTTTGTTTTTTTTTTTTTCAAGACAGGGTTTCTCTGTGTAGCCCTGGCTGTCCTGGACTCACTTTGTAGACCAGGCTGGCCTTGAACTCACAGAGATCCATCTCTCTCTGCCTCCCGATTGCTGGGATTTAAAGGTGTGCACCACCACGCCTGGCTTGGGGTTACTTCTAGAAAGGTAGAATATAGATCCAAGTTCTTTTACTAAATCATGCAAGGGAAAAAGGATAGGTTGAAAATACTTTATCTAATTTAATTTCTTTTACTCTGTTAATTTCTCCTATGAGCTATTAATCTCGTCAGCAGCAGAATATATCATTTTTTATCACAGATAAAAGGTGGTTGAGACACTTGTAACAGCTTATACTCCACATTTGGAGACTAGTCTATGCTTAGCTAGCAAGGGATAGAATTTCTCTAATAGGCAACTGCTTAGGAGACAGCTTAAATCTTCCAAACGGTCTTATCTGTGCTAAAGTATTTTAAGGAAAAATTATAACAAGTTAAATACAGTATAATATGTATTTTGTATTCCAAGTCTGTTCAGTATTGTAAGCAGAGAACCAAGGTTGGCAACAGCTTCTGTGATTTGTTCAGACCCCAGAGAAGGTAGGAAATCATTATACAAATTAGGGTATACAGTGGCTCAGTAAATTTATCTCACGACATATCCCTTGTAAGCACAAGAACTAGACCTTTATATATATGTCTAGAGGTAACTCCAAAACTTGTGTAGTTTTTCCTAAAGTCATACTGTCTCCAGCACGGTAAGTTCCCAAGACATCTTTGCTGATGATATTCATTCATTCAGGGTCTCGCATGTAGTACGAGGGCGACTACAACTTTTGATTTCCTGCTAGTACCACTATATCTAGCTTTTGCTGAGGACTCTGAGGCAAGAGACTATGCAGTTGTCCCTTGGTATTCAGTTGCAGGCTTCTGTACAAGTATCAGACTTTTTAGGTTTGGGGTGGAAGCCAATAAAACTCACTTCAGATACAGGAGCCTAAAATGAAAGCTTTATTTTCTGAGCTCAGTGAGTGAGGTGGGCAGTTCGGGATCTGAGCCGCATCCCGAAGGGAGTTTGTACATTTTTAAAGGATAGGAACACAGAAAAGCACAGGGGAGGTAGGGGTGCCTGTGGTGAGCTCCAGTGTTATCCAATTGTATTTTGACATCACGGGTTAAGCAAAGGAGTATCTGTTGAAGACCAGGTCTGATCCAGGACACCTGGCCTCAAGGCCCTTAATTCATTCTCCTAGACATTAGGTCCAGAGTTCAAGGCCCTTATTAGTTCATCCTGGGCTTGAGAGCATGAACTTGTTACCATGCCAGCAAGATGGAGGAGTTGTCCTTGAGATGTCTGGACTTAGACAGCTGTCTCCTTACAACAGAAACTATTCAGCTATTGGGAAGTCCCCAGCTGCCCTAGGGCATGAGACCTTGAATTTAGTTTCTCCCTTAGATGGAGTCTGAAAACAAAATGGTAGTACTTAGAATAAGTTTTTTTTTTTTAGCTTGTTCCCAACAAAACTCCTTTGATGCTTAAGTCCCTTAAATAAAAGGGCTTCACATTTGCATGTGCCGTATACATATGTTCCCACATGTGTACTTAAATGATCTCTGGATTCCTTAAAATATCCAATACAATGTAAATGCTGTAAAAATGGTTACTGTATTGTGAACTGGAATTTTAGAGCAATTAGGAAAATATTTAGTAATGGAAATATGTATTTAACAGTAGATTTATAAGAAAAATACTTAAAACTGTGTCTTCTGTCTTATGTCATTCAAAAAATAACTTCTAGATGGATAAAGTACTAAAGCAAGAAAATATTTAGAAGAATAGAAGAAAAATGTGGACTGAAGAAATATTATAATTTGGACTAGCAAGATGGCTCGGTGGGGTAAAGGTACCTGCCGTCAAACCTGGTGACCAGAATTTGATCCCCGTAGCCCACATGCCATGTGCCCCCCCAAACACACAGAATAAATGTTGCTAAAGAGTAAGATTATTACTTAACTAATTATTAGGTATTAGTAAAATACCTAATAATTTACAAGCCAGGAAATAAAAAGATGAAAGAACTTGGGTCTAGAGAGATAGTTCAGTTCTCAGCACCCACAGCTGTCTAACTCCCTTTCCAGGGGTCCGACACCTTCACACAGACATACATGCAGCCAAACACCAATGTACATATGATAAAAAAGAAAATTATTTAAGTAATTTCCTTAAATAATTAATAAAATATTAATTATTAATTAATTAAAAATAAAATAATGAAGAATAAAAATTGAATTATTTAAGGAAAAAAAGTGAAAGAACTTGAGAAAACAACTTTTTAATGTTATCACTTTTATTTAAACCCCTTACTGTGGTAAATGCTGTGCATGTTACTTTTTGAGGTAAAAGGGACCTGAGGTTAAATATTTGAAATAAAGTGATTAAGCCATGTGGGCCCTGTGTAATCACAAAGCTTCTTTTTTTTTTTTAACATTTTTTAACATTTATTTATTTATTATGTATATATACAGTATTTGCTCTACATATATGCCCGGGCAGCAGATCTCAATGTAGATGGCTGTGAGCCACCATGTGGTTGCTGGGAATTGAACTCAGGACCTCTGGAAGAACAGCCAATGCTCTTAACCTCTGAGCCACCTCTCCAGCCCTCACAAAGCTTCTTAATATGAAGGTGGCAGGAAGGAGTGTCACAGACAGAAACAGAGGGGCAGAAATAAAGGTCAGAGAGGAGACCACACATTGCTCACAGACCAAGATAATGCATGTAACCTGTAGAAACCAAAAAAGACAGGACAGCATTCTCCAAAGCTTAAAGAAGACAGGCCTGCCCACTTGTCAGCCCTGAAAGGATTTTGAGCCACTAACTCTCGAAACTGCAAGATGATAAATGATGGTTGTTTTTGGATCATTTGTTATGTAACCATAGGAACTAAAAGTCACTGTTGGAAAGTGACAAAGGAGTTTTCCTACCTTCCTCAGGAAGGGAGTGGTGTTAGTTAACTCATTGGGAAATACTCGTCTCTGGTCTTAAAAGTTTTTTATTCTTATCTGAGAAATGCTAAATAGATTCTTTTTTAATGATTTAATTTTATTTCACGTAGTTATAGACAGTTGTGAGTTGCCATGTGGGTGCTGGGAGCTGACCCCAGGTCCTCTAACCCCTGAGCACCTCTCCAGACCCCTAAGTAGACATACTCTTAAGCATCTTGATGAAGTACTCCTGCACTGAGTCTCAGCTTGTGCCAGGTTCACTTATCAGTGGTTTTCAACCTGCGGATTGTCACCCCCACAGGGGTCACATCAGATATTTACATTATGGTTTATAACAGCAGCAGAATTACAATTATGATGTAGCAACAAAAATAACTATGTTTGGGGGCTCACCACAATATGAGGAACTGTATTAAAGGGTTGCAGCTTTAGGAAGGTTGAAAACCACTGACTTGATTGTTTATTTTGGTTGGGATACTAGCCCTGTCTGGCCTAGAACTCTAGAACTTGCTCTGTCGGCCTCATGGCCACCCTGGAAGTTAGATATCTACCTTAGAAGCTAGTGACCAAATCCATTCAGATCCCTCCAGGGGAGAAGACTGTACAAGGATCATTGGTTTGGGAGTCAGAAAACTCTACCTACTGTTACATATTAAACTCGGATAGCTGAACTTCTGAAATTATTTATTTATTTATTTTTGGGTTTTCGAGACAGGATTTCTCTGTGTAACGGCTCTGGCTGTCCTGGACTTGCTCTGTAGACCAGGCTGGCCTCGAACTCACAGTGATCCACCTGTCTCTGCCTCCCAAGTGCTGGGATTAAAGGCATGCACCACGCCTGGCTTGAAATTATTTTAATACCAGATGTTCAGTTTTTTTGTTTGTGGGGGTGGGTTTTAGAGACAGGTTTCTCTGTGTAGCCTTGGCTGTCCGGGAACTCATTCTGTAAACCAGACTGTTCTCAAACTCATAGAGATCCACCTGCCTCTGCCTCCTAAATGATGGGATTAAAGACGTGTACCACCACCACCAAACCAGACTGTCAGTGTTTGGAGAATTAAATGAGGCCATAGATATATGTGAGACATATAAAGATAGCTCTTTTGAGAAAGTATGACTCAAGTGGCCACTGATGGTGGGGTTTTTTCTTTCTTTTTTGTTTGTTTTTTTGAGACAGGGTGTTTCTCTGTGTAATAGCCCCTGGCTGTCCTGGACTCAGTTTGTAGACCAGGCCGGCCTCCAACTTACAGAGATCTGCCTCCCAAGTGCTGGGATTAAAGGCGTGTACCACCAGGTCCAGCTAGGTTGGTGGGTTTTTGTTTGTTTGAGTTTTTTTTAATTAGTTTGATTTACCAAGTTCCAAAACATTAATATTGTCAGAATCCACTTAGAATACTTGCCTTGAGATAATTCTAAGTATAAGAATTTGGGAAATATTGATGTTCTTAACTTATTTTTGGTTCACATGCTTGGTGTGATATCCCATCCCCCTAGATTCATGAGTGCTATTTGAACCCTCATAACTGGAGATAGTTGTGTGAGTCTGAGAAGGACACATGTACACTTACTGATGCTGCCTGGGGAGATCTCATCAGGCTCAACTTTTGCTCATGATTTATGTATTTAAGGTCTTCATGGAGATTTGTTTACATTGTTTTTCTGTTATACTAGTTTGATGATGAAAATGGGCTACAGTTTTCCTATTTTAACTTGAGTTTAAACCATTTCTTAAGCAGATTGGTATTATTGCTATCTTAAAAACCGTGTGTTAAACCGGGCGGTGGTGGCGCACGCCTTTAATCCCAGCACTTGGGAGGCAGAGGCAGGCGGATCTCTGTGAGTTCGAGGCCAGCCTGGTCTACAGAGCAAGTCCAGGACAGCCAGAGCTGTTATGCAGAGAAACCCTGTCTCGAAAAAAAACAACAAACAAACAAACAAACGAAAAAAAAACGTGTGTTAATAGGTTATAGAACCAAATAAAAGCATTAATCTAGGAATGGCAATCTGGATTCTGGTATTGTTGAGTATAATTAGTTGTTGTGTGGTTAGTTAAAATCCATATTTCTTTTTGAGTGATTGAGCTCTGATTTAGAAGGGTAATATGCTATTTTTTATTTTATAAAAACTTTTTTAGATTTTTAAAATTTTTATGTGTGAAGTGTTTTGTCTGTGTGTGTATGCCTGGTGCCCTCAGGTCAGAAAGAGATATTGGATTCCCTGGAACTGGAGTTATATATGTGGTTGTCAGCTGACATATGGGTGCTGGGAATCGAACCAAAGGCTTCTGCTAAAGCAGTCAGTGCTCTTAACCACTGAGCCATCTCTCTAGCCCCAGCATATTTTTTTCCATTCATAAAATAGTTAAAAATCTTTCATAGTTTTTTTTTGAAATCAGACTTTCTAGGCAAACAAACTAACCAATGTCATTATGGCATTTCATACATAATTATTCACTCCCTGCCCCAACCCAACTGGTTTCCTTCCTTCCCCAGACAGTCCTTCTCACATGTATTCTGCTAGTTTTTTTTTTCTTTTTCTTAAGATCTCTGTCCTCTGCGAAGTGTGGTGGTGCATGCCTTTAATCCCAGCACTCAGTAGGCAGAGGCAGGTGGATCTCTGTGAGTTCAAGGCCAGCCTGGTCTACAGAGTGAGTCCAGGACAGCCAGGGCTACACAGAGAAACCCTGTCTTGAAAAAACAAACAACAAACAAAAAACCCAAAACACAAAAAACTCTGTCCTCTTGTGACCTTTTTCTAATTTTTAATAATATCACTTTTTATTATAAGATTATATGAGGGACTGGAGAGGTAGATGGCTCAGTGGCTAAGAGCACTTGCTCTTCCAGAAGACGTGGGTTCAATTTCCAGCAACCACATGGCAGCTCACAACTGTCTGTAACCCTAGTTCCAGGGGATCCGATACCTTCATGTGAACATATAAGCAGGCAAAACACCAATATACATAAAAATATATATATATTTAAAAAGATTGTATGAACTGTGGAGAGGAGCAGTGGCCGTCGTCTGTTAATGGCTGACATTCTCCCTTTTGGCAGGAAGTATCCCTGACTGTCACAGGACTAGGTTGATTTACTCTTAGGTTACTTCTCCCTCCATCCACTCCTCCAGCTCCTTCATGTTATTACATGTTTCCTGGTTACTTGCTTAGTCATTGAGAGGGAAGGGTGAAACTGAAATACTGTTTGTTGGATTCAAACCCTTCCTTGTCTTACTGTATTAGCCCTTTCCCAGGACACTCCCAATCTCACTGGTGATGGAGATTGAGATTCTCTTGTTATTCTGAACTCATTGCTATAGATTTCTTATCATTCCTTAAGCAACACAGTGGAATGGCTATTTATGTTGTTTTAGGTGTTCTAAGTAATTCCAAAAATTGCTTAAAGTATATGGAAGATGTGTATAGTTCATATGCAAATATTACACAATTGGATACATAAGGCTTAGGCATCAGCAGGTTTTGGTATCTGAAGGGTCTCTTTTTCTGATACTAATTACAAGAGTAACATTCTTTTCTTTGAGTTTATATAGTGTAAATTACTCATACAGGCCAAGGTAAGTATAGTGAATTTGGTTTCTTTTGTTGTTTATGGAATAATACTATGGTTGAATAATTAAGAACTTCAGATTGGAGCTGGTAGTTTGGAATTCTGAATTCTTTTCAGATTCCATTGTTTGTCTTTCTGTCCACATTTTCCTGCTTATCGATTATTTTGGGGTTTCTTTCCAAAAGCAGAGCTTACTTGTTACTGATCTTATCTGAGAAATGTGTACTTAGTATTCAGTGGTTGATTTCATGTAGCAATCTGTAAAGTTTAGTTTGCTGTACTTCAAGCCTCACAGGTTGTTTGCCGTCTTGTCTTGGGCTCTTTCTTACTCTCACATGTGAGTTATGTGAGTGTGTACTTAATGGAAATGAGCATGTGAAAGCTGTCTTGGATCAAATATGTTTTTCCCAGATCTTACTTAATCTTACTTGGTTTTTAGGCTACTTGTTATACCAGAGCAAGACAATTCTAGGTTCTTAAAACCAACTCACAGTAGGCCGGGCGTGGTTAAAATCCCAGCACTCGGGAGGTAGAGGCAGGCTGATCTACAAAGTGAGTCCAGGACAGCCAGAGCTGTTACACAGAGAAACCCTGTCTTGAAAAACAAAACAAAACAAAACAAAAAAAAAACCCAACTCACAGAAAGTTAAAGCATGCATAGTTGTTAACTGATGTTTTTTGGGAAGCAATGCATGGTGTTCTAAAGTCAAAATACAAATGCTGGTTTACAGTTTTTCATATCTGTAGTCGGATGGAGTGAGGTATGAAGGGATGTTTAGAATCTGAACAATCTGGCAGGATTGGCTCCTCTACTGTTCTGCCTGTAGTGCCCTTGAGGGTCAGTACCAGCTGTCCATTGCTAACTCATCCTATGCTTCCTTTCTCTGGTTATAGATCTTATGATTTCTTTTGTTAACAGAATTCTACTTGGTCAGAGCCGAGACGGCATCGTGTTCAGCACCGATGACTATTTCCGTCATCAAGATGGGTACAGGTACAATGTTAATCAACTTGGTGATGCCCATGACTGGAACCAGAGCAGAGGTTTGTTTGGGGCCAGAGCTCCTGGGGTGGAGTTTTTTTTTTTGTTTGTTTTGCTTTTTAAAGTTTTTTTTTTTTTTTGGTTTTTCGAGACAGGGTTTCTCTGTGTTTCCTTGGCTGTCCTGGACTCACTTTGTAGACCAGGCTGGCCTCGAACTCACAGTGATCCGCCTGCCTCTGCCTCCCAAGTGCTGGGATTAAAGGTGTGCGCCACCACCGCCCGGCACTTTTTAAAGTTTTTTGAGACAGGCTTTCTCTGTGTATCCTTGACTGTCCTGGACTCACTTTGTAGACCAGGCTACAAAGAGATCTCTGAACTCACAGAGATCCACCTGCCTCTGCCTCCCTGAGTGCTGGGATTAAAGGCGGGCACCCCCACACCTGGTGGGATGGAGTCTTTTACTACAAGTCATGCCTAGGTTTTATTGTTGACTTAGACTTTTACAACTGAATGACTTTGAGAAACTGTTTATAACCTGGAATGCTAACTTCTTCTTATGTAAAATGTGATAGTAATGATATTTGCCCTGTCTGGTCAGGAATCAGTGAATTAAGATAAAATGGGATGAGCTATATAAACTGAGAAAATAAGAGTTAGGGGGTATTTCAATAGGCTTTTTTTTTTCACCTTATAAATAATTTAGAGAACTCTGATAACCTTTGTCTTGTATTCCAAGTTATTTCCACCCTGAATAATGCTAATGTCTTTCAATGGTAATAAAAATACCTGTATTAGTTTTCCTTTTTGATACTGTTATAAGAACCCTATATAATATTTCATTTTAGAAGACATGAGTCAGTTTCTTTCCATCATAAGTAGTGATCTCAATTCTGATCATCCATTTTGAATCATGTGGGGATCTCCCCCTTTCCTTTAAAAAATGGCGGACTCCTTGGGGCTTAGCCCTAGATTCTGCTTCAGTTTGGTTTAGAAGACCTAAAAGCTATGGGGGCCTTGGACTGGAGTGATGACTCAGTGGTTAAGAGCACTGGCTGCCCTTCCAAAGGACCCAGGGTTCAAATCCCAGCATCTACATGGGAGTTCACAGCTGTCTGTAATTGCTGGATGTGGTGGCGCATGCCTTTAATCCCATCACTGGAGAGGCAGAGGCAGGCTGATCTCTGTGAGTTCGAGGTCAGTCTGGTCCACAAAGTGTGTCCAGGACAGCCAGGGATACACAAAGAAACCCTGTCTCGAAAAAACAAAAAACAACAACAAAATAATTTAGGCTGACAAGATGGCTTAGTAAGAAAGACATTAACCGGTCTTTAGAATCTTCCTGCCCTAAATATATGTATTGGGTACTTCCTTTTTGCTGAGACCCAATACCTAGCAAGAAGCAACTTATGAAACTGGGCTTATTTGGCCCACAGTTTAAGAAGGGATACATGGCAGGGAAGGCATGACAGGAACATGGTGCAGCTAGTCACGTGGTCTCTACAGCCAGGAAATAGAGGACAGAGTGTGGGAATCGCCTATGAAACCTCAAAGCCCACCCCTAATGACCCATTTTCCCCAACCATGCCCCACCTTTTAAAGATACTTCAGTCGCTGGGCGTGGTGGCGCACGCCTTTAATCCCAGCACTCGGGAGGCAGAGGCAGGTGGATCTCTGTGAGTTCAAGGCCAGCCTGGTCTACAGAGTGAGTCCAGGACAGTCAAGGATACACAGAGAAACCCTGTCTCGAAAAACCTAAAAAAAAAAAAAAAAAAAGATACTTCAGTTTTCCAAAACAGTGTACTACCATAAGGGGATTGTTGATGTTCAGACACATAGGCCCATTTCCCCTTCACACTGTAAACAGGTACATCCGATCCTTTGACATTGGGATACAACTCTGTCCTCTGCAGTGTCCACTCTTGAGAGCTGTGCAGTCTATTTATAAAAAACACTTTTTGCGAGAAGCAGATGTCATGGTGTTTTAAGTGAGTTTACTGTTTTGTATTGGGCCAGAAATCATGGCAATTCCCAGCCGCATGTGGCCGATGAAATGCAGGTTGGCTGTGCCTCATCACATTATATTGAATTTAGTGATTGAGTCCTGAATATCAAGGAAATTTTCATCTTTGCATTCAACTTTTATGATTCTTTGGACGTAAATTTTCTTGTCTTGATATCCCTGAGGTATACATGCACTGCTTTCATTAACAAATGGCTCACTGTAACAATGATTCTTCTTCCCTCGTGGTCGAGATGGCATTGGGATAGGTGGTAGAGTTTACAATTAAAGTTGTGTTCTCCTCAGTCACATATTTGAGAATTATGACTCTGAGAAGTCCACAAGGATTCTCCAGTGGCGCAGTCGGTTAGCATGCAGTATTTCCACAGAAATCCACAAGGATTCTCCAGTGGCGCAGTCGGTTAGCATGCAGTATTTCCACAGAAATCCACAAGGATTCTCCAGTGGCGCAGTCGGTTAGCATGCAGTATTTTCACAGAAATCCACAAAACCAGTTGAGCTGTCATTGAGCTACTTGATATATGAAGCTTTACTTGTGGATAATGCCTTTTTTCATATTAACATTTCAAATGCATCACTTAAAAATTCTTTTTCATTTTGTGTGTGTGTGCGCGTGCGTGCGTGCATGCGTGTGCGTGTACATGTACATGTGCCCAGTATGTGTGGAGGTCAAAGAACACTTAATTGCCTTTTGGTGTTTTGTTATACTTTTTATTTATAAATTTCTTTCTATATAAGTAAATTTTTGCTTCTCGTGTCCTTTATCACCTGAATTTTCTGTTAATGAGAATTGGGTCTTAGCTGAAAGCTTCATTAGCTGTAAGTGAACAAAATGTTCCAAGATGGTTTTTGCAGTTTATTGGGTTGTTTGTTTGCTTGTTAAAACTGACATCCAATCCAGAGAATATACCTGGCATGACTTGTATTTCATGGTACTAACTGAAGAGACACTACAGTTTTTCTTTTAAATGCAAAATGTATTGTGTTTTTTAATACCAAATATTTAAATTTACTTACATATTGTTCTTTCAGCAAAACAAGCTATCGACCAAGGGAGATCTCCAGTTATAATCGACAACACTAATACGCAGGCCTGGGAAATGAAACCATATGTGGAAATGGTAAATAATAGGCATGCAAGTTTTTTGTTTATTTTTCTCAATTTTTCATATTCTGAAAACTAGGTCAGTTTCATCTTTATTATTAAGACAATTCCCCTTGTTTTCTAAATAGGTTTGTTGGGGTTTTTCGCCTCTTAAGAAATGGGAGTGGTGTTTCCGGAGGTTGATGTGCTCGTCATAGACACCCCTGGAATTGAGGATGGTAACTGGAATTAGTCCAGTTGGGGAGTCTCAGCAGTTTGCTACGCCACATTTTACCAAGAAGCTTTTTTCGTTTTTTGGTTGAGCAGCCTTCCTGTTGTCAGATGAAACTTGTGTCTTTGTGCCTTCTTTTCCCTAAGACTGTTCTCTGGGTTTTGTCTTCCCCCCTCCCCTGTGTAGGCCATAGGAAAAGGATACAGAGTAGAGTTTCATGAACCGGAAACTTGGTGGAAGTTTGACCCTGAAGAATTAGAAAAGTAAGAGCATCATTTTTATCGAATCCTTATCTTGTTTATTTATGTTTGCGTGGTTGGATTCTTTCTGGCTTTGCTTATCATCTTTGTTAGTTGGGCACAGGGACTTTTTATTCTTTAAGAGCAACAAGTTTTTGAAGAGCTTTGCTAAATGTGCTTGGTAATTTCTCTTAATGTGAATTCTCTTATTTAAGTTTATTGACTGATTATGTGACATCAGAGCTCTCTCCCTCATGTCTTCACCATCATGTCCCCATGGTAGGTCCCAGAGTTGTCACCTTTGTACCTTGTACTTTCACCTTGCTCTTACTTTCCCATCTTTCCATAATTCTATCCCGGGAGCTTTGGAATCTCAGGGTTTGGGAATTCCTTCCTTTTTTTTTCCTTTTCCTTCTAGGATGTTAATGTGGTACACTTAGCCTGTTATAGTGCCTATCAGAATTTGGGGTAATGTGTCACTTCAGACATCTTAACTTTTCTGCTGCAAATTATGACCAGTCAGTTTAAATAAGAAAGAGTCTGCATGCTCTAGTTTCTGTGAATAGGTTGTTTTCTGCCCAGGAAAAGAGCGGTTTGTGGGTTTTGTTTCTAGGTTGCTTGGAGGTTTTATTTTGTTTTGTTTTGTTTTTCCATCATATTGGGGAAATGAGCCCAGAGTTTCATGGATGCTGGGCAAACACTCTTGAGATCTTTCCAAATTTCAGAGCGAGAGGCTTGTGAGGGACTGTGGACTCTGCGTTTGTGTTTGCCAGACTCCTTTCCTTCCCTTCCCTGCTTGTCTTCTTCTTTTCTTCCCTACTTTGACTCCCTTCCTTTTTATTAGCAATTTGATTGAAGTGCAATTCATATACCTTACCGTTTATCCATTTGAAATAAACAATTGAGCAGTTTTTAGTATATTCATAGAATTGTATACATGTCAGCCCCCATTCTAAACTGCCCTTTTCACTCTTTATCTTCCATCAGAGTTTGCCCTCTTCTTGCTTCAAACTTTTTTATTTTCTGGTGTCCTTGACAGCACCCAGTGTGTACACACTAAACACACACCCCCAGCCTTTAGGCTATTGTCCTGTGTATGGGGCCCAACTGTTCCCCATCTCTCATTCCTTTGGCGTGTGTGTTTCTCTTTGTGACTTGTCTGCTATATACTGATGATAATATCTGACTGGCATTGTTTTCCTACCAAACCATGTATGTACATGTGAGGTGGAAGAGATGGGAATTTAAAACTAAAGATAGCTGAATCATGGCGTGTATATGACTGACTGAGTAAACTGTCCCATAGTTATGGCTTCATTTATGTAGGAGAGAGTGTTGTGACCTAATTAGTGGTTTTGTTTGTTGTGGTTTTTTTGAAACAGGTTTTGACTGTAGCTCTGGTTGTCTTGGAACTCACTATGTAGGCCAGGTTGGCCTCAAACTAACTCAAAGAGATCCACCTACCCTGCCTCCCAAGTACTGGGATTAAAGATGTGTGCCACCATGCCCAGTGAAGTAATTCTTAATATAAATTAGCAACCACTTTATTTTAACTGATACGTAGTATTGCCAACTTTTTAAAGTTTCATTTTATTTTTTGTGTTTGTATTGAACAGGGTTTCAAGTATACCAAACTAGTGATGTACCCCTGATAAATTCCCTTAGTCCACTTCTTGTGAATTTTAACCTTGGACCTCTTTATTTTTCCCTTCTGTCTCTGCTGTTGCTCTTAAACTTTGAGTGTAAAACACCAGATTAGGAGGGCTGGGCGTGGTAGCACACACCTTTTATCCCTGCGCTAGAGAGGCAGGGGCAGGTTGATGATCTCTGTGAGTTCGAGGCCAGCCTGGTCTACAGAGTGAGTTCCAGGGCAGCCAGGGCTACACAGAGAAACCCTGTCTCAAACAAACAAACAAAACAAAAGAAATGAGATTAAGAAAGTTGGTGTTTCTTTTGTGGCCTTTTTCTAGGAAAAACGAATTAGTAAAGCAAGAACAATAGTAAAAATATGAAACCGGGTCCTGTGTGTTGTCTTGTAGTCAGTCTTATCGTAAGACAATGTAAGAGTGAATAGACTGTCCAGAGGCCCGAGTCCTGAGAACAGTTTCAGTCCCTTTTCTTGTCCAAAACTCACATAAAGAAACTTGCAAATAAGATATACCTTAAACTTAAAAGAAAAAAAAAAGGGAAGAGGATGGGGGGTTGAGGGTGGGAGGGTGGGACTGGAGGGGGAATAGGGAGGGGACTGCGATTGAGATGTAACTTGAAGAAATAAAAAAATAAAGGAAAAAAAAAGACTCAGAAGCTAAAAAAAAAAAAAAAAAGAAACTTGCACACCTGCAGTCCCAGCTCTAGAAGCTGAAGCTGACTCAGTTATCTCACACACGCACTTAGCTGTGTCCTCAGTGTGAGAGCAAACAAACTCCTTGCGCTCTCGGTTTAGGTTTTGGGTTTTGGACCTGATAATTTCTTAATTGCTTACATTTCTTGGAAGTCTTACTATGTTATTTTTTCTCTTAATATCACGGTTGAATTTTGCCTTTTTTCAATTTACATGTGTAAATAAGATAGTATATTGTGGGTTTTGTGTGTTTTTGTTTTGTTTTGTTTTTTGTTTTTTGTTTTTTAGGAGACAGAGTAGTAGTTTTCTTTTTTTTTTTTTTTTTTTTGGTTTTTCGAGACAGGGTTTCTCTGTGTATCCTTGGCTGTCCTGGACTCACTTTGTAAACCAGGCTGGCCTCGAACTCACAAAGATCCGCCTGCCTCTACCTTCCAAGTGCTGGGATTAAAGGCGTGCGCCACCACCGCCTGGCCGTGTTTTCTTTTGTTTAATTTATTTTGAAGTTATATCTCAAAGTCACTTCCCAGCCGGGCGGTGGTGGCGCACGCCTTTAATCCCAGCACTTGGGAGGCAGAGGCAGGCGGATCTTTGTGAGTTCGAGGCCAGCCTGGTCTACAAAGTGAGTCCAGGACAGCCAAGGATACACAGAGAAACCCTGTCTCGAAAAACCAAAAAAAAAAAAAAAGTCACTTCCCTTTTTCTCTCCCAGTCCCTCTCTTCCTTTGTCCCTCTCTCTTCCTGTCCTCTCCTCTCCTTCCTCCTCTCTGTCCTCAGATGAGGGGAGTCCCCTCAGTTCGTCAGTCACGTCAGGCTAAGAGTTCCCTCTTATACTGGGTTTGGTTTTCTTGTTTTGGTTTGGGTTTTTTTTGTTGTTGTTGTTGTTTTTGTTTTTTGAGACAGGGTTTCTCTGTGTAGCCCTGGCCGTCCTAGATTCACTCTGTAGACCAAGCTGGCCTTGAACTCACAGAGATCCGCCTGCCTCTGCCTCCCAAGTGCTGGGATTAAACCCATGTGCCAGCACACCTGGTTTTTACAGCCTTTTTTTTTTGTATTATGTATTCTTTATATGTAAAATTTTAATCAACATCACACTGTATTTCTAACAATAAGGTACTGGTAATATAAAAATTTTAAAGGCAGGGCTGGAGAGATGACTCAGCGGTTAAGAGCACTGGCTGCTCTTCCAAAGGACCCGAGTTCAAGTCCTAGCAACGACATGGCAGTTCACAGCTGTCTGTAATTGCTGGGCTGGGCGTGGTGGTGCACGCCTTTAATCCCAGCACTCGGGAGGCAAGTGGATCTCTGTGAGTTCGAGGCCAGCCTGGTCTACAGAGTGAGTCCAGGACAACCAGGGATACACAGAGAAACCCTGTCTTGAAAAACCTAAAAAGAAAAAAGAAAAGAAAATTTAAATGCAATAGGAAAAGTCTGGCATACTGGCACACGCCTTTAATCCCAGCACTTGGCTGGCAGAGACAGGCGGGTGCAGATCTCTGAGTTCTTGAGGCCAGTCCAGCCTGCACAGTGAGTTTCAGGACAAGCGGGGCTACATAGTGAGACCCTGTCTCAAAAAAACAACCCAGTAGTGACAATAGTAACAATAGTAATAATAGTAATAGACCCTGGCTCAACCCAATGATAATAATTCATTGAATGTAAGAGGAAGTAACTGATAAATGTTTTTCATTTTTTGGTAAGTCCTAGGAAATCTATTTGTTTCTTCTGCAATTCTCAAAACACTACTCTTTTTTCTTTTCTTTGTTTGTTTATTTATTTATTTATTGGTTTTCAAGACAGGGTTTCTCTGTGTAGCCCTGGCTGTCCTGGACTCACTTTGTAGACAAGACTGGCCTTGAACTCAAAGAGATCAGCCTGCCTCTGCCTCCCGAGTGCTGGGATTAAAGACGTGTGCCATCATGTCCGGCTCCTTATAAATTTTTTAGTTTCCCCCTTTTAAGCTGTTTAAAGAAATTTAGTTCAATATATTTTGGTCATATTCCTTCCTCTCCCCCAACTCCTCCCAGGCCCCATCCTCCAACTTCATCTTCTTAGTATCTCTTTAAAAAAAACAAGACAAATTTAAGAAAACATCTTTTATTTTGGTGTATACCTAATGTTTTTAGTGAGCCATTCTGTAAGCTAGTTAAACCTGTCCTCTGAAATAGCAAGTTTGAATCTTCTTGTATAAAGCAAAAATGAGCAAAGTATGTCTTCTTGTGTTTATAAAACACTGTTTAGACTTCTTTCTGTTACTATAAAATAACCAAATCTCTGAACCTATCCTTTAAAAAAGGTTAAAATTCTTTTCCTTTTCTCCTTTTCTTTTGGTAGGAGGAATAAACATGGTGTGTCTCGGAAGAAGATTGCTCAGATGTTAGAGCGCTATGAGTTTCAAATGTCCATCTCCATTGTGATGAACTCAGTGGAACCAACCCAGAAGACCACACAGAGACCCCTTCCTCTCCAGGGGGAACAGAGGTGGGGAGGCCCTGTAGGCTTACAGAGTCAAGTGTCCGTCACAGACAACTATTAAGTTGGCCATTTTAGCTGACACGTTGGTTACTTTTGAGAACAAAGTAGTAAGCCCGTCTTGACTTTTGAGTAGCTTCAAATAAAAAGAATACCACTCCGTGTTGCCTCACAAGGGTGTCCCTTCAAGTTGTTTAGATCCTAAAGTACAAATAAAAATTGCATAAAATTGTATTTTAAATGTTTTTATAATCTTTTGTGATAATACCTCTGTTTATTGTGACTGGTAGAATGAAAAAAAAAGAGCTAGGATTTTTTCTAAAACTGAATTTTAAACTAAATTTTATCTATTTTAGATACTGTTGAACTGTTTTTTTAATAGTTCATACTTTAAATTTTCATAAAAAACAGCGTTTTCCTTTCATTATCCTAAATATACAGAAATACCAGCTTTTTATAGAATACTTTATAGTCAATTCCTTTAATTTGGCATACCAGTGAATTGTGTTTCAGCTAATTCATAAGTGTGAAAAAATTCAGCTCTAAGCCATAGTTAGCATCTCACTTTGTTCAAACAGAATTTTCCAGCAAATGTTAGACAGTAGGTATGCTAATCATTTCATAAATCGTGTATTTACGTATGATGGCTCTCTCTATTGTGATGAATTCGGTGGGACCACCACAGAAAAGCATATGAAGACCCCTTTCTGTCCAGAGGGCATGAAGTTGGGAGGCTGTCTACTCTCCAGACTCAGATAATCAAGTGACACCCTTCTTAGTCCATTCCCTACTCCTTTCTGATTGGAATTGTAGAAGGAAGTCCTACAACTTAAGAAGCTTGGCAGGCAGTTGTGGGAGCGGCTCCCGTGTTGTTCTTGTTGTTCAGTTTGATGCAGTGTAGTTCTGCCATCAAAATAGTTTGGACAGCTTAGCACTGGTGAAGCACATTTGTTCCTCCCACTTCTGATTCTTACTGTGGGGCCAGCTCTGTTTCTTTCACTGTGTAGCTTCCTTTAGTAGCTTATATTTGTTTACCTAGAATTTAAAAACCGAGCTTCTTGATTCCTGTCTTCAAACAAAGCTTTGCCTAGCCTGTTCCTAACGAGCAGTACAAGGAAAAGAAACAACCACCTTACTAGGTTACTGTTCTTTCCAGTGTTGTATAGAAAGTCTTTCATCTCTGGTTTATTTTCTTAAGAAAAATTCTAGCTAATTATAATGTGATTTCAAAAGTGGATTTATCATGTATGCTTTGCATGTTAACACTTCATGACCTCCAAACTTTTCTAAGTAGCCTGTCTTAAATCACGGAATCTTTGTGTGTTATTTTAAAATGTTTCGCTGTCTTTTTTCACATTGTGAGACTGAAAACTAAATGCAGTATTGTGGGCTAGGTCTTCTAATCTTGCCACCGTTAGCGACGAAGACTGACTGCTTCCTGCTCTTCATCCTTGAAGAGATCCTGACCTGTGTCATCTTATCTCCCATGTGTGTTTGTATATGTTTGCTCATCTTAACTAAACATGTAGTAGGAATATGCTAGCACATGTTCTGTGTATAGGCATAGGTATAAATGTATATATACATTCTATATACCTTTTTAACATAAGATTGGTTTTTAATTTATATTTGCGTTTTCTGGTATATTTAGATTAGCAGTTTGAAAATCATACTAAAAGATGAAACTTGGAACTACATGAAGCAGCCGTTACATATGCTGTGTCTTTAGGACACTTTATTTGGAACAGAAGAGATGGCTCAGTGGTGAAGAGTAAATGCCCTTCCATTGGAGCCAAGCTTCATTCCCAGCACCCATACAAGGTAGCTCACAAGCGTTTACTGTAACTGCAGTTCCGGGGAATCCGAGGCCAAAGCCCTCTGTGTGGACCCACGCTCACAAGCACGTAGGTGTGCACATGCTCACGTGATTGAGAAGCTTTACTTGGGAGTCAAGTGCTATCAGTCTAGTGGTTTTGAACAAACTCTTAGCCATCCAGCTGTTTCTAGGTTTTGTTTTGTTTTTTGGATTTTTTTGGACAGGACAGAAACTTGCCTTTGGGGGATACAGATCATGAATAGGTAAATTTCTAGAATTTCTTTTTAGACTCAATCTTTATCTCCTTGTATTTCCGACTATTTATATTCAACTCAGGAGGCAGAGGCAGGCAATCTCTTGCGTCTGAGGCCAGCCTGGTCTTCAGAGTAAGTTCCAGGACAGCTAGCACTACATAGTGAGACTTTGTCCCGAAGGAGTGGAAAAATCGAAACAGAAACAAATTCCTTCAGAGATCATTAATCATTTCTGTTTCACTTTTAAGATTATAACTTCTTTTTGAGGCAGAGACACATCAGCATTCTCCAAGGTGGAAAATTACTAGTTTTTCCAAGCATTGTGACTGATTTTTTTTTTAAATAACAATAATAACTACACTCATTCAATAATAATGAAATATACTAAAATCAACTAATTATAAGGCATTGGGTACTAAAAAGCAATACAAATATAAAGTTTACCTGTTAGTTTTTCAGCGTTTCGTCTTTTATTTGGATGTAATGTTGGCACGCTATAACGGGTTTTCATTGCAAAGGATTGAGTAGCCGTCAGCTGCTGAATTTAAGAATGCCAAACAGGTCTGTCCTGATTCAGTAAGATGTAATTAGAATTACCTGGGGTTTTGTTTGATTTTATCCTTTGAGTAAAAATGACCTGCCTATTTGACAAACACATTTATAATTACCTTTGTTATAATCTTGTTAGTAGAACACTCAAGATAATTGATCTGAGGTGGTGGCGCACGCCTTTAATCCCAGCACTTGGGAGGCAGAGGCAGGTGGATCTCTGAGTTGGAGGCCAGCCTGGTCTACAAAGCAAGTCTAGGACAGCCAGGGCTGTTATACAGTGAAACCCTGTCTCGAAAAACCAAAAAAAAAAAAAAAAAGATAATTGAGCTGTACTTGTCCCTGCTTTTCAATTAGGTAGTTTTATTTCTGCTATCCCCCTCCATTAAAGAAAACATTGTTTTATATGTTTTATCTGTTTAAAAGTAAAATTATAAAATAAAATAATTGGTTTTGTTGTTGAAGTGACAATTGAGCTAGGCACTCGAAGGTTGCTTATCATATCTAATATAGATTACTGAACTTTCTACTTTTACATACTGATAAATTTTGATAGAATTTGTAATTTCAAATGAAATTTATAGTATCTAAATTTTCTTTGAAGTGCTCATATTTCATTAAAATTTTTATTTTTTTTACAAGCTTGTCAGAAGCTAGTTTTCTAGTAATGATAAACAAAGTGAGTCGTATGCTATCCATTTGAAACATTAGAGAAGTGCAATCAGTTGTCACTGTCATTAGCAGTCAGTGTTCACTGGTGTGTAAGCGCACACTGTCATGAACCTGGAGCTGAGAAGGGCTAACATCAGAACCATCTCTAGTCTACAGTCCACCACGTACAGCAATGTCCTGACTGGGGATGTGGAGATTATTAGTTTCATTTTGGTCCTGTAATCACTCAGAAGAGAAAATTCAGTGACGGTATAAAGGGTAGATTAAGTAGTAATGTTAAAGTCAAGATTTACGGACTATACAATTTATGAATTTTTTCCTTAAAAATTATTAGCTATATTTTTGTGCATTTACTGGGAGAGAACATTGTATTAGAGGGTTGACAAATGTCCTGTTGGAGGTCGGTATCTTTACAGAATGACATTGACATGCTGGGCATGGTGGTGCACGCCTGTAATCCAGCACAGTAGGGCAGGCAGGTGGGTAGCTTTGAGTTCAGCACTAGCCTGGTCCACATAGCGAGTTCCAGCGAGACTATGTCTCTAAAAAGCAAACAAACAAACAAACATTGGCATATCAATTTTTATTTTGTTTTAGGTCAAGGTACCATTAAAACAATAGCTTCAAAAAAATAGCTTCTTGTCTCGAAAAACCAAAAAAAAAAAAAAGCTTCTTTATGTACATGCCAGATTTTTTCTATAGACTGTCCTCAGTTTAGCAAGAAGTTACGCTTGTTGAAATAGATTGTAGAAGAACCATTAGTGATTACTGGCTCTATTTTGTTTTGTTTTTTTTTTTAAGTTTGTAAAGCAGTATTTAGATTGCCTTCAATTTAGTTGATTCAAATTGTTGTGTTTTTGTTTGTGTGTATGTTTTACCTGCATATGTGTGTGTGTGTATACGGTGTGTGTGTATGTATACGATGTATGCAATACTCGAGGATTGAATTCCCCTAGAACCAGAGTTACAGATGGTTGTGAGCTGCCACGTGGGTGCGAGGCACTGAACCTGGTCCTCTTCAAGAGCAGCCAGTGCTCTTAACTACTGAGTCATTTCTCTAGCTTTTAAATTGTTAACTGTTTTAAGCCTAAAAAATTCTCACTGTTTTGTGCTTTGTAAATTTCAGAAGAAACATTGGAAGATATGTAAGTATTGATTTTGCAACTAAACTTTAAAAACTTGTGGAAGAATGATTCTAACCAACAGTATCTAGATTAGAGTGGCTAGAATGCATGTGTAAATACTGATTTAGAACAACCTCTTTATGGGAATTCCTAACACTTTGTCACTGTCAGATTGTGTACAGGACAAAGGGGATGTTGTGTCACAAGTAAGTCCTAGTGTTTTGTTTTATTTTTGTACATATAATTGTGCCAGCGTGCACTTGCATGCATGTGAATGCGTGCCCATGCCACTGCACTCACGTGGAGGCCGGAGGACAGCTTGGAAGAATTGGTTCTCTCTTCCACCATGTGAGTGTCTGGGTTGAACTTGGAGGCAAGTATTTTTACCCTTGGAGCCATCGTATAAGCCCATAAGATAATTCTTGAGGAAAAGGTCAACAGTGAAGAGAATGATTCTTATGTTGACATTTTTAAAGAAGACATGGTTTCTTGTAGCCCACAGTGTCTTCAAAGTCATTGCATAGCTGAGGATGAGCTAAATAAAGCTCCTGATCCTCCCTGCTGCTGCAAGTGCTGATATTACGGGCAGCCACTCCATCCTTCCTTGGATTGGGATTTTTTCCTCTTTTTTTCTGAGACAGGGTTTCTCTGTATATCCCTGTCTGCCCTAGAACTCACTCTGTAGACCAGGAAGGTCTTGAACTCACAGAGGTCTGCCTGCCTCTGCCTCCCCAGTGCTGGGATTAAAGGCTTGGATTGGGAAATTTTAATTGATCTTTTTTTAGACATTTAATGGAAGTTTTAGTCATTTGTATTAGGAATAATCTGTTTGTCTTCAAAGATTTATTAAGTAACTGTCACATTTCAGGTGTGGTGATGCAATGATTATACACATAATATACACCTGTCAGCACATGGTTTATTAACTTCAATAAGCCATATTAAAAATAAAATATTTTATGTAGCTTGGACACAGCCATAATGTGGGTACTAATCTTAGAACTAGACAAAACATATTAGCCAGCATAACACCTGTTTGGTGGAAACTGAGGACTTGGTGTTGAGGGTTACAATCTAGCTCTTTTTGTTTGTTTGTTTAGTTTTGTTTTGTTTTTTGAGACAGGGTTTCTCTGTGTAATAGACCCCTGGCTGTCCTGGAACTCACTCTGTAGACCAGGCTGGCCTCAATCTCACAGAGATCCACCGGCCTCTGCCTCCCCAAGTTCTAGGGTTAAAGGCTTGGTCTAGCTCTTAATAATTCTTTTTCTTGCTTATTTTTAAAGGTAAAACTCCTTTTGTAAACGGGAAGATTGAGAGGTTTTAGAGAAGCCCCTGGGTTGTCCTGTCAACTGTATTTGGTTAAACTTGTGTTTACATTCAGTAGAATTCGTTAAAAGCCTGGGGTTTGGAGGTGGGGGGAGGTGTTGTATTGTATTCATATGAGAAATCTAAAAGTTTTCCTTTTAGGGTTAATGAATGTACCTACAGCTAGTAATTATGACTATAACATCTCCAGTGGGAGTTCTAAACTAAATTCTGGTTTGGTTTATTTGGCTTTTTTGAATGTTAAAATGAAAGAAAATTTGTTTAGGAAAATTCTTAGGGTTAGGTTCTTCCTTTTGTTTCCTAATGAGAAGTCATGTGTCTTTTCTCTCATGTAGTCTTTTTCTGTATGTGCCTTCCTTTTCTTCTTAGCAGTCTTCCTGTACGCACATGGCATTCTTAGTGAGGATGGGGTAAGTGCCTGGCAACACTGTGTAACTGCTTTTTCCTTCCTTCCACTGACCCCAGTGTCTGCATGAACTCCGCCTGTGACACAACTCAGCAATTCCTCTCTTGACCCTATGGGTCAGTACAATTTTATATGAAATGCTTATTTGAAAGCCTTATTTTTAAAATCTATCATTGTGATGCCTATTGGTTGAGATTCTCATGAACTTGCTGTACTAATGTATAGATTTTAGGGGAAATCTTTCAGCAACCGAATTCTGCTGATGGGAGATTTCAGTTGGTAGGTGCCAGCTGAAGACAGATTACAGAATTGACTGTTACAGGGTTGGGTTGCCTTCCTCTGGTGCTGCTGCAGCAAGCCTTAGCTAACAAACATGTGTAAATGACTACTGTCAGGTTAATGCCAGAGTCCTGATACAGGCTTTTAGAAAAAGAAGCAAGATGTTAAACAATTTGTCCTGTGTGTGTGTCTCTAGTAAGGGATGGGAAAGTTCACATCTGGGGAGGACGCGGCCCACACCGTCTTTAATCACACAGTCCTCTCTCTGATCAGTTGAGATGTGTTTCCAAGCAGAGAAATTTGGTGGAGAATTTGATATGTCTTTACAGTACTTTTCATTTGCAGGACAAGAAGCTGTGTTGTTTCAGTCAAGTTGAATGATTAAATCAGTAAGTAGTTATTTAGAATTCAGTTTTTGAGGAGTCAAGATTAAAAGTAGAGAAATTGATACCATTTAATGTTTAAATGTTTTTCACAAATTATATGATATAAAAATGTTAATATTTGCTATTATGTTTTCAATGCTTAACATTTTTAAAATTTCTCATCTTAATTCACATTTGAAATGTGTAGTATTCAATAAATGGATTAATAAATTACATAAATTGGGTTTTTTTATTTGTGCTTAATTTTCAGGCAGTATTCCCTAAAATAGGTCAACATTATTTATACATGATTTTATTTATCTTCCTGTTTTGCCTGCTCATTATCTTAGCTGTATTAGCTGTGTTGTGGAAATTGTATCTGTTTTCCTTTTTTGGTGCTTTAAATTAATTTTCAAAAATTTAAGAATAGCGGAGCCAATTTAAGTTCACGTTATAAATAACATGGAATTAAATAAATTGTTTAAGGAAAGTGTTTATACAGTGGAATATTCTGTTGAGTATTTGCCTTTGTTTTAACTAAAGTTAATTAATGAACTGGGCTTCACTTGTTTTTCTAAACTTCTTAAGAGTGGTTTGTGGTAGTTTCCTGTCATTTATTGATGACAGTTTAGCGTTTGCTTTGGGTAGGACAGAAGAGGTGGGTGGCACTGATTTTATGAGTGCATCCTGGCAACTTTGAGCTTGGGAGCCTGGAGAGCAGTATATGTGGTATTCTCCTTGGAAGACAGTGAGTTGTAACCCTGGCTGCACATGGAGCTGGAGCGGTTTATTCATGTTCCAGTCAGATACAAGTGTAGGAAATGGACCAACATTTTAAAATAACTAAACCTAGTGAGAGGTGATGACCTTAACATTCTAAGGATCCAGCTGTTGAAATGGGGTACCCTGCCCCCTTTCCATTTGCTGGTTAAAACCAGCAGCGGTCAGAGTGAAATAAAAAACATCTTAATGCCTTCAGAATTTCAGTGCCACGAAAGCTCAGATCCTGTTTCTTTCATGTATCTGTACTGCTCTGTTCTTTAACAGAAGCCAGTAAACATGGTGAAGTATGAGACCCGGGCCTCAGGCTTCTCCCTGAAAAATCAGATAGTAAGGACACATTGATGAAAACAGAGTGGCTTGACAGGGGGTGTGTTGTGTAAGCAGTCACATTTGGCACTGTGTGCTGTGTCAGGCCAGAGTCCCTTTCTCTGGGGTGACACCAAGTGTCAGTGGTCAGAGGTGGTCATGAGCTCCGATGAGATCCTAGACCAGCAGTAGGGAATGCGGTGTTGGTGCGTCTGCTTGTGTGAGGCTTTTAGGTCATCTCTGGTTTTCAGCACTTTCCTGGACAAATCTGAAAACAATCCAAGTAGTTGTTATCTTAATCTTAAGTGATCCACCAAAAAGTTCATGAGCACCTTCAAAAGTTCTGCAAAGGACTGTGGAATGTGATTCTCAGAGGATTTCCAAAACAAATTTCCTCCACTCCCATGTCCCCAGAACTTCCCAAGAGCATAAAGTTTGAACATAAATTTGTGTAACAGTGAAGAACAGGTGCTTTCATTCTTTCTTTATTCCTTCCTTTCTTTCTTATTTATTTATTTATTAACGTTTTTCGATACAGGGTTTCTCTGTGTAGCCCTGACTGTCCTGGACTCACTCTGTAGACCAGGCTGGCCTTGAACTCACAGAGATCTGCCTTCCTCTGCCTCCCGAGTGCTGGGATTAAAGTGCACCACGACACCCTGCTAGATCAGGTGTTTTCAATGCATGTGTGTACATAATTTTCTTTAAGACACATATAATCAATTTATTATTATTTAACTGATTCATGCTAGTGAATCCCAATTTAACTTTCTTTGGTCATTATTTTATTGTCTTAGGAAACTTTGTAAAATGTCCATGGGTTGTGGTTTTAGTAGCAAATGAATAATGTCTGCTTAAAGTCGAGCAGTCCCAGTGCACATTTCCGGTCTCTGCTCCTTTCAGTAGAGGGCAGCTCGCTCCTCGCTGAGCCTATTCAGTACTGCGGGCTCTATCTCTCAGCCAGTCAGGAGTGGCTGTTTAGCACCATTCTTCCTTCCTTCAGCATTTAAACACAGTCAACTCTGCTCAGTCTTTTCTTCGCGGCCTAATTCACTCGGTGTACACTTCGTGAACAGTCTGTTCTTAATGTCTTGTTTCCTCATTTGTCACTGACCTCTTCGTCCTCCCTCTCATTTACTGCGCTGACTTAGAAGTCTCCAGAATAGTCGTTCATACTGACATGTATTATTCAGAATAGTTGTTCATACTGACATGTGTTATTCATTGCCTGTCTTATTTGGCTATTTTGTAGCATTTGAGTTTTGAACCTTTTCATTAAGATGTTTAGTCTTTAATCCCAGCACTCTGGAGGCAAAGGCAGGTAGATCTCTGAGTTTGAGGCTAGCTCGGACCACAGAGCGAGTTCCAGGACAGCCAGAGCCACACAGAGAAACCCTGTCTTGAACAAAAAGAAAACCAAGATACTTAGCCTTAGTGGGGCTGGCTCAACAGGTAAGGCTCTTTCTGCCTGAGGACTTCAGTGCAGTTTCCAGGCCCTATCTAAAGGCAGAAAGGAAACCACCTCTGCTACGTTTTTCTGCATGTGCTCTGGCACACCCGCCCACCTCCACTGTGATAAGTACAGTTGGAGCTGGAGAGGTGCCTCAGCAGTTACAGGGCTTGTACTGAAGATTAGGAGGATTGGCTTCCCAGCACCCACAGCAGGCGGCTCACAGCCACCTCTTAGTCCCCGTCCAGGGACTGCACCTCCTCTTCTGGTCTTCACAAGTACACACACATAAATAAAAACTAAAGAATATGTTTTGCGTGTACTATGTGCTCCTTTGACATTGTAGTTTCTGTTCCTCTTATTGTTTGATTTTCAAATTCCTTACATTTCAGTTCTAGACAGATTTCTATTCTCCAGTGATCTTATGTCCCATTTGGATGTAGTAGTCATGCGTCTACTCCCCCTTTTGCACCCTATGCTCTTTTTTCCTTTCTTTTTTGTTTTGTTTGTTTGTTTGAGACACTGTTTCTCTGTATAGCTCTGGCTGTCCTGGACTCACTCTGTAGACCAGGCTGGCCTCGAACTCACTGACTTGCCTCTGCCTCCCGAGTGCTGGGATTAGCACTATGCTTTTTATCTTCATAGCAATTAGTTTAATCTAAAGTGAGACCTTGGAGCTGTGACTCAGTAGTAATGTGTATACATTTTATATACATTCATTAAAACTTCTTTAATCCTGCGTAATCTGAGTCCTCACTCACAATATCACTGTCCGTCTTCTGTCCTTTGCAGATACACTCACCTTGTCTCTGCCTTGAGAACTAGCCATCCTCTCTGCTTGGAATGATAGTCTCTGTTCTTCCTCTGGCTAGAACTTTCTCCACAGTCGGGTATCAAGTGTAATGTCACCTCCAGGAGAGACCCTCCCTGACCCAGTCCAGAATAAAATGACCCACCTTCTCCTCTTTGCACTGTCCTGCTGTCATAATACTATTGAGCTAGGTATTATTTAGTTTTGAAACAGTTTATCACTATGTGGCTGTTGCTGACCTTGAACTCTCGGAGATGTGCCTGCTTCTTCCTCTGAAGTGCTGGGGTTCAAGGCATATCCCGCCATGCCCTAGTAGAATTTATTTGGTTCCTAGCTGTATCCATAAAGTTCTAAACCAGTGCTTATGATACTATAGGAGTGAACAGTATTGACCCCAAATATATTCTCTTAAACCTGTGCTTGTCTTTTGACCTCTAGTTTGTACTGAATTATCCCACTTTTTTCTTTTTCAATCCTTGAAGACTTCTGTAACCTGTGGTCTTGCAAGATCTGGACCTCCACAATTTTGTGGAGTAATGTGTAGATTTACCTTCCCACTGGTTTTTGTAAATGGGAAACTTTGATATTTACTTTGCATTTTCTCTTTTTTGTTTTTCCGAGACAGGGTTTCTCTGTGTATTCCTGGCTGTCCTAGAACTTGCTCTGTAGACCAGCCTGGCCTCGAACTTACAGAGATCCACCTGCTTCTGTCTCCTGAGTGCTGGGATTAAAGATGTGCACCACCACCTGGCTCATTTCCAGTTCATCAAAAGGAATCTGTGAATTTTGCCACCTAAAATATCTCTTGGATTTGTTTTTAAACAGCATTTCACGGGTTTTCATAAGGAGAATGCTCATGTTCCCTGTATTCAGGTGAAAAAGCAACATTACCAGCAGCCCCTGTGCCTCTTCCCTGTCAGTAATCTTTTCAGAATGAACACATAATTGTGTCTAAAACCCCTGTTGTTCTTAGGACAGAGTCTGATAACCTCAGATTAGGGTGCTGGATTATGTCATCCAATTTCTCACCCAACCACAAAACCCCGTGTCTTCTCTCTTTACTGTCCTTGTCCTTTGAATGCTCTGGCCTTTCTCCTCTTCTGAAAGTGCCTGTGCACCCACCCCCTCCGTACTCTTCCTGTGCACCCACCGCGCATTCCAGGGTTGATGAGTCCCAAAGGACAACTGCAGCACATCCACATATAGCCTGTGATCCACATCACTGAGCCGACACTTAGTTTTAACTCTGTGAGTCAGGGAGTCAGGGACTGTGTCTGCCTCCCCCTCCATCAAATGTTCGGCCAGCATGTTGGCTGGAAGAGGTGTTATTCCGTTTTCAGATAATAAGTGAAGATAGGTTGTTCCGACTTGTTCCAACTTCTTTTGGGCATAAGTGTGATTTCCTAAGTGCGTACATTGCCACTCTAGCTCTAGTGCTCAGCATTGCCTCCACTTGTAGATAGTACAATAAGTTACTGCGAACACATCCTTCAGAGAGGCAATTGATTCACAGACAAGACACCAGAGGAAGATGGTCACACCTTTTACAAGCAAGCACAGAATGTGCTCTTAACTTTCGATCCATTCTCCAGCCCCAAGTTATAGTACTATAACAGTACATTTTTATTTATTCTTATTAATTCTCTCATGTTAATTTTCTGGGGGTGGATCTGTATGGGTGGCTGGTTTCCACCAGGTCTTTCAATCTTAAGGTCTATGAGTCTTATTCATCAGATGACAAGGCCAGTTTATAAATTCAAACTGTTTCGACCATTGAAGTGGGGCAGCCTTTAAATCAGGCAAGAATTGCCTCTATGATCCTAGGGCCCAATTGTTTGCAAGATGAAAAGTTTCTTGAGCTCATCTTCTGATGCTTTGGGGCTCCAAGGACTCTGCTCCCGTGTTTTGTCCATTGGATGCTTTGAGGTCAGTGTTCTAGAGCACCAGGGAGGGTCGGTCTGGCTTTACTTCCTCCACGAGCAAGGATTTCCGGCAGGTCAACACAGAACAGTGACCAGTAGTAGAGCGAGATGAAGTCTCTCGGTAAGAGAGAAGGAAGGTGGGGCGAGGCCGAGTGGGCTTCTGATTTTAAATCCCTTGTGTCGTAACGTGTCGTGATGATCTCGGTAGTGAATTCAATGCCACGGTCCCTGGAGGGCTTTCCAAGCATGTCCTTCAATGTTAATCACATCCATTTGTAATTGGATCTGCCCATATATTTCACCTGAGACGCCAAACTTCCAAAACCCCTAATCCTACCACACTTCACCCTTTCTATTCCAAAACCCCTAATCCTACCACACTTCACCCTTTCTATTCCAAAACCCCTAATCCTACCACATTTCACCCTTTCTATTCCAAAACCCCTAATCCTACCACATACTACTGTGTTTTGTAGAAATAGATGCACTCAGAAGTGATGAATTTGGATATTTAGCTAGAAGTTTTCAATTTCGTTACATTGCAGTGCAGTGCATTATGTATGTGCCATGCTTGTGCACGGCAGGCAGGAGGTGAGGCATCCTTGCATGTGGTGGCTTCTCTGTTACATAAGCTGATGACATGGCCGCTCCATGGAATGGTTAAGGGGAAGGTTTTAGTCATAGATATGAAAGAGAACAGCCAGAAACATGTGGAAGAAGAGTCCAGAGCAGAGAGAGAAAGATGTAGACTGAACATGGCCAACAGACCAGATGTGGCCAGGGCTATCTGCAAGAGAGGGGAGACTACAGAACAGAGAAAAAAAAAAAGCACAATGAGAATAGCAGGGTTAGAAGAATGAGGAGCTGAGGGAGGGAAGCCTGTGACCCAGGAGTTGAGAGGAGAGGGAGGAGGTGAGAACAGATAGAATGCTGGAGAGCACTTTGAAGTGGGAGGGCACCATCAGCTTTGACATCACAGGAGCTATATGTCCCTTCTGCCAGAGGTAAGGGAAGTGACTCCTTCTGGCAGGTGGGAACCAGTTTCACATGTTCCTGAGGAATGCTGGCTTTTATCTAACCTACAGGACTCCTCCCATAATCCAGGTTGAGCTTACTTGTGGATATTTGGACTGCCTTTTGGAGTTTGGGAAATTGGGGTTTCCTTTAGACCTGACACTTGCACCATGTGGGATCAAGTGGCTCAGATTCAGGTTGTCAGATTGTTAACAAGCACCTTTAATTAACTGCTGAATCGTTTTGGCAACCCCTAAGCTGAGACTCCGAAGGAAACTACTCATGGTGTGGCCTGGTGGCTTTTTGTTGTTTATAGTAAAATGTGATAGGGGTAAGTTGAGGAAGGGCTTATTAAGCCCAGAAGAATTGAAACTTGAAGATTTAGAAAAATGCTCAGACTGTATTTGAGAAATTACAAAGAATGTTCTGGAGAGCTCATCAGGTTGTGGCTAGATACTTGTTTATTAAATAGGTCACCTGACACGTGACATGTGGATCTAGCCATGTCAGCAGAAACTAGTGAAAGCCAGGATTGAAAAGACCTTGCATTAGTAGGATTGCTGCCAGCTGAAGCTTAGGGGTCAACGAAGAGACAGAATGACAGAAGTCTTTGAGAGTTAGGGATTCCAACAGATGGATCTAGAGAGCCAGCTGTGAGCATGCAGTATTCTTTTGTTTTTGGTTTTCCGAGACAGGGTTTCTCTGTTTAACAGTACTGGCTGTCCTGGTCTCACAGAGATCCTCCTGCCTCTGCCTCCCGAGTGCAGGGGTTAAAGGCGTGCACCACCATGCTCGGCTTCATGTGTTATTCTTCACCAAAAGGGAAGAAGAATCCAGAACACTGTTTCTCAGCCTGTGAGTCATGAACTCTGTGTGGGGTGGGGGATGGTCCTAAGACTGTTGGAAAACACGGGTTTTTATTTTATAGTTCATAACAGCAGCAAAATTACAGTTATGAAGTAGCAATGAAAATAATATTATGCTTGGGGTCACCACATGAGGAACTGTATTAAAGGGTCGCAGAATTAGGACACTGATCCAGAAGATGTCTATAGGATCACCTTTCTTACCACAGGATCAGAGGAGGCGGGCCCTTAGTATAAGTTAGGCTGCTCCTTACTGTGGAAGAGGGTGTGCTATTACCCTGGCATAAAAGACAGAGTTGCCACTCATAGGAGGCCAAAGCAGTATGGAACCAAGAAATATTTTCCTTTATTTTAAACACTCTTACTAATTAGCCCAGGCTAGCCTCAAACTTACACAGTTTCAGTCTCCAAAATCATAGGATTATAGTTGTTATTCATTATATCTTGTTGAAAGAACATTATTTGTGAGACTTAAAAATCTAAGGGCTGGAGGTAGAACTTAATTTGATAAGAGTGCTTGCCTAACATACACAAGGCCCTAGGTTCAGTCCCCAATACCACACAAAATTGGCCATGGTGGTAGATGTAACCCCAGCATTCAAGAGGTGGAGGTAAGAAGATCAGAAATTCAAGGTCATTCTTGGCTATGCAGCCCAGGCTACAAAAGCTCTGTCTCACAACCATTGCCCCCAATAAAAACATTAATGGCATTTGCCCTGCCGGACTGCAGCACTTACTGTGGCCTACCATCATCTTTCCAGTTTCTTGCTTTTGGAATGGGAATGTCTCTCCTGTGTTTATTTTGCCATCTGAATTTTGGAAGCAATAACTTCTGGTTTTACAGTCTCATAGCTGAAGAGAATTCTGCATTGGGTTGAATCATGAATCCAGCTATACCTGATTTTTAATGGCATTTAGATGAGATTTTGGGTGTAAGGGTTGATAAAATGGGTCAAAATATGGGGGCTTTTGGGGACAGAGTCCTATGTGTTTTGCATGGGAGAAAGACAAGTTTTGGTGGACCAGAGAGCAGACTGTTGTACACTAGAGTACATCCAACCCCAGCCTCACACTTGTATGTGGAGGTCCTAATCCCTGTACTTAGAATGTGACTGTGAGTGGAAGGCCTTGAAAGCGGTACTAAATCATAGGTTCTCACTGGCCTGGAACTCACTGGTTAGGCTAGGCTGGCTGACCAGTGAGCTCTAGGAACCTGTCTCCCTCTCCACAGGGCTGCGATTTCAAGCATACACCACCATGCCTAGCTTTTCTTCTGTGTGTTCCAAACTCAAGAGTGTTTGTGCTCGTGAAGTATCTGAGTCATCTTGCTAGCCCTTCCTAACTTTTTTAAGTTTAAAATATCACCTACGGCTTTTCTAGAATTGTGGGAACTATGGAACACATTGACTAATGAACACATTGTAGGTGTGAGTGGTGGGAATAGAAAAGTAAAGTTGGCTTCTTACATACTCTTCCATCCTTGCCTAACCCAAAGGTGCTCTTCTTAAGTGTTCTAGTGAAAGGAAAGTCTCTCATTTATATTAAATATTAAAAATAATGCCCAGCAAGATGGCTTAGTGGGTGAAGGCACTTGCTGCCAAGTCTAAAGACCTTAGCATGAGCCCCAAGAACTCACCCAGTAAAGCCAAGTTGTCCTCTGACCTCCACGCTTGCATAGTGGCGTGACACACACATGCACATGTGCACTAGTGTGCACAAAGTAAATAATTGTTGAATTTGTATTTTTTTAAGTGAGAGATATTGAGAAAGATGCTGAAAGCTGAGGTAGCCCAAAAGCTAGCCCTCCTATGCCAAGCCCATAATTATGATTTGAATGCAAACTAGAATATTAATTTAAAAAATAATCTTAAGGTATTTTGTGTGTATGAGTGTTTTGCCTGCATGGATGTCTGGTGCACCATGTATATGCAGGTACCTGGGCCAGAAGAGGCTGAGGATCCCCTGGAACTGGAGCTAAGAGCTGATCAGCCACCATGGTGGGGATTGGGAGTTGAACCCAGCTGTTCTCTGCAAGAGCAGCCAGTGCTCTTAACCATTGAACCATCTCTCCAGACCCTCAAAGTAAAAGTTCCTGAAGAAAAAAATTACAAAGTGGTACTCCAGTGTACACATGACTTTTAAGAAGTATCCTTTCTGATGATAGAAAATTTGATGTGGTGGCACATGCCTTTACACTTGGGAGGCAGAGGCAGGTGGATCTCTGTGAGCTTGAGACCAGCCTTGTCTACAAAGCAAGGCCAGGACAGCCAGGGCTATATTACACAGAGAAACCCTGTCTCAAAAAAAAAAAAAAATGATGTGGACAGAAGATCAAACTAGCCACAACATTCCATTAAGCAAGTAATGGCCCTAACCAGACACTTCAGTTCTACTGAAGCTGAACATGGAAAGTTTACAGCCGGCAGAAGTTTGTTTGCAGCTTCCGATGGAAAGTCTGAGGTGAGCAGAAGCTGGTTCACAAGGCCTGAGGAAAGATGCCACCTCTAAGAAAGGTGTAGGTAGGGCAGCAAATGTTGACACAAGCTTAGCCAAGTTACCCAGAAAACACAGCTAAGACTGCTAGTGAAGGTGGCCACGCAAAGAAAGTTGTCTATTGGAAGAAGATACCATGTAGTACTTCCATTGCTATTGAAGACTGACTTAAGGTAATTGATGAAGGTGGCCACACTAAATTATTTCACTGTAAATTAAGGTTTTCTAGTGGAAGAAAATGCCATATGGGACTTTCACAGCTTTTGAGAAGCCCTGATTTCAAGAGCTTCCATGACAAGCTAAATATCAGGGTTTCTGACTACAGGTGACTTTAAAGTTGAACCAAATGCTTGCTACCAAATTCAGAAGGCCTGGGGCCATTAGTCATTGGTAGCTAGCTACCTTGTCTATCCTGAACAAATGTACCAACAAAGCCATGACAGCACATCTGGTTATAGTCCAGGATTGAGGCCTGCTGAGAAAAACCATTTCTCAGCTCTACACCTGGTCTGCCATTCAAGAATGCTGCTCAAAATAAATGAGATGAATGTTCTACTTGCCTGCTCACAAAATCCATTCTACAGCACACAAATCAAGGAGTCTGTCTTTTTTGAGACAGGGTTTCTCTGTGTTGCCCTGGCTCTTCTGGACTCACTTTGTAGACCAGGCTGGCCTTGAACTCACAGAGATTCACCTGTCTCTTCCTCCCGAGTGCTGGGATTAATGGCTTGTGCCACTATGCCCAACAACTAGGCAGCTGTGAACTGTCATGTGGTTGCTGAGATTTGAACCCCGGTCCTTTGGAAGAGCACTAGCCAGCGCTCTTAACCACTAAGCCATCTCTCCAGCCCCAGGAGTCCCTCTTTTAAAGGAACACCTTCCATGAGGTTCTAGCCACAGTAATGGCCTCTGGTGAGTCTATCAAAGCAAACCCAAAATGCTGGGTAGGAGTCACCATTATGTCGTGGAGAACATATGTGATTCACAAGAATGACAATAGCAAGAGAACTAGATTTATAAGGGAGCTTGAAGCTATGACTGACTGAATGCAGTCTTCCTGTAAATTTTAACAGCTGGTGGTTGCTCAAAGAAAATAGATCTTGAGATCTATTCCTCAAGAAATGTGAACGTTAGTAAAATAACAGCAAACAATTTAGAATATCGTATCAATTCAGCAGTAGCCTCTGAGTGGATAGACTTCAATTTTGAAATAAATTATGTGCACAGAGTGCTATCAAGCAATATTGCATATTACAGAAAAAATCTGTCATAAATGCAAGAGTCAGTCAATACAGACACTTGATCATTTTAAGCCATTGACGCAGGTCCCCACAGCCTCCAGCAGCCACCACCCTGATCAGGCAGCAGCTTTCAGTATCTGCTAATACTGTCAACAGCAAAGACATAAGATAGTCGTTAGTGGGTGTTTTTTTAAGCCATAAAGTACTTTCAGTTTATGTACAGTTTGTAAAAAGATTCTGACTTTGAAAACTAGGCCACATGTAGGAGAATCCTACCACAAAAATGAACCGGTATAGTGTAAACACAATAGATAGGCTACCATGTAGTATAAACATGTCTTTTATATGTATGTCAAAGCCAAAATGTTTGTGTGACTTGCTGTATTGGAAAGGTACGTAATCAAGCCTCAGGAGCTCTGAGATGGATGCCACTGGAAGTGCTCGTAGGGCCCTTGAGTGGCTTCAGACTATTTTGGGACTATCTCAGAGACGATCCTTAAGGACAGTGGGAGCTAGAAACCAGTGTGGTGCAGAATTTCACGTAGCATGCCATGAAGTTGCAGTTTTGAGCAAGGGACTTAATTTTCTGAGATTTCCTCACAAATGATAGTAGCTTAATAGCAAGGTTGTTGGATGGAATAAGCAACATGAGTGTGTCCGTGTTTCCACCCACACATTTAGCGGTTCGGCCAGGAAGTTCTGTACTTTTGCTTGTCTGTGTGCGACCACTTTTTATAG
>CAJQZJ010032578.1:4437785-4531464 GCA_907164525.1 Lophiomys imhausi | reverse complement strand
ATAGGAAGTTCTGTACTTTTGCTTGTCTGTGTGCGACCACTTTTTATTTATTTATTTTTAGGTTCTTTGAGGCAGGGTTTCTCTGTGTAACCGCCCTGGCTGGCCTTGAACTCACAGAGATCTGCCTACCTCTGCCTCCCTAGTGTTAGGATTAAAGGCATGCGCCACCACACCTGGCCGTATGATCTTTTTTTTTTTTAAGATTTATTTATTATGTATACAGTGTTCTGTCTGCAGGTATATCTGCAGGCCAGAAGAGGGCACCAGATTTCATTATGGATGGTGTGAGCCACCATGTGGTTGCTGGGAATTGAACTCATGACCTCTGGAAGAGCAGCCAGTGCTCTTAACCGCTGAGCCATCTCTCCAGCCCCGTATGATCATTTTTTAATGCTTGAAATGCACGGGAGTATGGGCAGAGAAGACAGACTAGTTAGAGATGCTGAGAAGGGTCCAAATTTTTTAATTTTTTTTCAGTAGATTTATAAAGCTACTTACAGTTAACCTATAGAATAATTCAATTTCTGAAGGGCCTGGAAATTTTTATTTTTTCATTAGATTTATAAAGCTATTTACGAAGAGAGTTAACCTATAAAATAATTCAATTTCTGATACATTTACCTTTTAAAATTTTTTGGGTTTTTTTAATATGAGTGTTTTGCCTGCCTGTGTGTGCATAACATGCATGTAGTACCTGTGTAGGCCACAAGAGAGCATCAGATCCCCCCCCCAGAACTGGAGTTACGGGCCATTGTGAGCTACAGTGTAGGTGCTGGGAATTGAACCAAGGTTCTCTGAAGGAGCAAGTTCTCCTAACTGCTGAGTCATCCCTCCTGCCCCTACATGTGCCTTTTCGTGAAAACTGACAGGATTTTTGTTCACCTGTGTTGTATGGATTTTTAATAGGATCCAATAAAATTGCTATCCTGCTTGAGGTTGGAAAATTCATATGCCTGGTTGTTTCTAATTCAGTATGACAGAAGAAAAATGGCTTACTATTTTGTTGCTGCTTGTGTGTCTTGCGGGTTCGATTTCCCAATGACTCCTCATTGCAGTAATGGCTAATAAGCCTATTTCTGACAAGTGGTAGGATTTGTTTCATGGAACAGTTTTGAGCAACCCATACAGACTTTTTAAAAAACAAAACAAGGTTTTGAAGTCAAGCTTTGTATGGCATTCTCTTATTTTAAAAAAACTATTAAAAAATTAAGTAGGAAAAAAAATAAAGTAGGGCTTAATGAAAATCGTAAGCTGTCTTTCCTGTCTCTTGTCTTTCATGGAGGACTCACACCCCTCCTTCTAAGTACATAATGTTCTGTGTGATGTTCATGTTCCCATGTGAAATTGCTAGTTAATTGCATCCTGGGCTCCATGAGTCATTCAAGATGGGAACATCTGATTGAGCAGACGCAGGCTCTGTTTCTATAAACGGCTACGGAAGTGACAGAGTTGTCACTGGAGTCAGTAGGCAGGTGAGCAAGCATGTGCAGGAGGGGCAGAGGAGACACTCAGAGGCGCTAGGACAGATTCACTGTCAGCCTGTTGGCTTTTCAAATTAACTCTGCTGTGAACTTTTATAACGTGACCGTGTTCTTGTCTTACACAGTAGAGTCTCATACTCACTAGAAAAAAACAATATTAGAAACAGTATCTAGAAACATGGGTTTATTTTCAGGTTTGGTATATACATTTTTTGTTTTTAAGATTTATATATCTATTCTGTATGAAGTGTTCTGCCTGCATGTATGCCTGCAGGCCAGAAGAGGGCACCATATGTCATTATAGATGGTCATGAGCCACCATGTGGTTGCTGGGAATTGAACTCGGGACTTCTGGAAGAGCAGCCAGTGCTCTTAACCTCTCACCCATCTCTCCAGCCTGGTCTATACATTTTTTACCTCTGGATTTGAGAGTTGTAATTAATAGAATTGTAAGTTTGAGACCAGCTAGAGCTGCATAGGGAGATGGCTCAAAAAAAAAAAAGAAAAGATCAGATTAGTAACAACATACATAGCATTCAGTAGAAAAAGGAAATCAAGAAAGGACAGCTTATCAGTTTTTTGTTTGTTTGGTTTGGTTTTGGTTTTTCGAGGCAGGGTTCTCTGTGTAACAGCTCTGGCTGTCCTGGACTCGCTTTGTAGACCAGGCTGGTTTCGAACTCACAGAGATCTGCCTGCCTCTACCTCCCAAGTGTGGGATTAAAGGCTAGCTTATCAGTTTTTATTAGTCATTAAGACCTTACAAGCAAGATATGGATCAATTATTTTACTGATTGATATGGAATTCTAGAAAGTGTGTATGTGTGTGTACATGTGTGTGGAGATAGGTAGGTAGTTCTGTTAATTAAATCCAGGGCTCATACATGCTAATGACGTACTCTACCACTGAGCTACATCCCCACCACATCAAGGAATGTGTATTTAGTCATATGAGTTCATCCATTTTGGAAGCTAGGTAGACTTGCTGAAGACACAGAGCTGATAATGGATCTCCATGGCTGAAGCTCTGGTGGGCATCTGTCTAAAGCACCAGGGTAAAAAGAGGTTAACACCAAATGCCGTCTGGGGAAGCCTGGGCTGAGAGAATACAAGAAGAGGGCATGAAGGACAGCCTGGGGTCAGGAACCAAAATGGAGCTGAGTAAGGTTGGATGGAGAGAAGAATGAGTCTTGCCATGAGTGGTCTAGGGCATCCAGGCTTCCTGTATGTAGCTGTGTGCTGTGTAGTTTTATAGTAAGTGGTTGATTTTCATTTTTAATGTTTTTAATTATGTGCATGTATGAGTGTCTGTGAGGATATGTGCACATGTGTGCAAGTGTCTGCTGAGATCCCAAATGTTGGATCACCTGGCGATGGAGGCACAGGTGATTGTTGCCTGACCAATATGGGTACTGGGGACTGAACTTGGATAGAGCAAAAGTTCTCTTAACTATCGAGCCCTCTCTAGTTTTTAGCCCTCTCTCTTCTCTTCTTTTTTCCCCTCCTTTCTTTCTTTTTCTTTTTCTTCTTTTTGACACTGTCTCATGTAGTCCAGGCTAGCCCCATACACACACACTCACTATGAAGCTAGAATAATTTTGACCTCCTGGTCCTCACAGGTGTGCACCATGACACCCAGCCTGGCAGGGATCATTTTTAGGTTGGACCAGAACCTTCCTTCACTGTCTTGATTGTCCCTGAAAGGCATGGAGCGTGGCAGGAAGTCAGCACAGAAGAATCACCTCCATTTATTCTGACTCTAGTTGGAAAGTTTAGCAGAGGCATAAAGACTGAATCCATATGCCAGAAACAGGAAAGAGCATGGGAAGTACTAACCAGGTTGAGACTGTCATGAAACGACTCAGGGGCCAGGAAGAAGCAGCCTAGTAACTGGAAATGCGGGAAGTGTGGAAAAGAAGATTTTGTGTGCTGTTTCTGTTTTTGTTTTAAGACAGAGTCTCAGTATGTAACCCAGACCCCCTGGAACTTACTGCATAGCCATGGTAGCCTTGAACTTACGGTGATCCTCCTGCCTCAGCCTCCTGAGTGCTGGGATCACAGGCGTGGGCCCCCTCCCACAGCTCAGAATGCTTCTTCCTGAGATTAAGTGCTATAGAATAGTAATAGGTGCAGGCTGAAATTTGAGAATTGATGTGCAAATCATCCAGTAGTGGGACTCAGCAAGTGGACAAGAACATCGAAAAGGAGAGGCAGTGGCAGTTGCGTGAGATCAGAATCTTCAGGCTGCAGTGTGTATGGAGCGCCTACTGTCTCGGCATTGTTGTAGGTGGTGAGAGATGTAGCAGTGGCGGAGTAAGTGGCTTTTGCCTTTCCCCAGTCAGTATGGAGAAGCAGCCCTGCTGTACACAAGTCAGTCACGTGGTCTGCTGTGGGGGTGAGTGGGAGCATGGAGGCAAGGCTTCAGGGACTGGCTCGCGTTCTGCCTGGGTGGCTGACAACACGTGGACAGACACTGGAGAGCAAAGTGCACAGCAAGGTGGAGGAGTGTTTCAAGCAGGGCCCTTCAGTCTTGAGATGAGACTGGTGTGGTCAAGGAGAAGCAGAGAAACCATTTGGAATGAAGTCAGGCTAGGGCAGGGAAGCAGTGAAGAAGCCAGCCAAGAAACAAGGACCTTTACCATGCTTGGGAAGAGAGGCCGCTGTGGAGCTCTGAGCAGAGACAGACAGTGTCACTAACCTCTGTGTGAAGACATTATCCAACCCAGTACGGTCTTAGGATGACTTCAGCGAAGCGAGACCTCGGCAGGATTAGATCATTTGCAGTAACCCTTGGAAGATAACTGCGACTTAACTTAAGTCAAGAGCTAGAGGCTAGGGAGATGGTTGAGCAGGTAAGAACACTTGCACAAATGTGAGTTACTGAGTTCAAATCCCCAGAACCCACGTGAAAAGCCAGGCCTGGTCATGTGCAGCAGTAACCGTGGTGACCATAGTGACTGGTCATCACATAGTTATGTGGGCTCGCTGCTGGCCAGTCGGCCTGGCTGCAAGTTCAATGAGAGAGAGAGAGAGAGAGAGAGAGAGAGAGACCCTGTCTCAGAGGATTAGGTGAGAGAGAGAGAGAGCAGGTCACAGTGTCCTCCACTGGACTGCCCAGCCACATACATGTACACAACCAACTTTTTAAAGACGATTACGCTGAAATTAAGAGGTAGAAGTGTGAGCAGTGGTTGACTAGAGGGGCAGAGTATTGAATTAGACAAGCAATAGGGACGAGAAAGAGCGAACTAGGAGTCACTGTGGTATAGCGTTCAGCAGGAGGGCACATTTGGGAAGGCAGACATAGTTTGGGACATGTGAAGCTTCAGGTACATTCTAGACATCCAGGTACTGAACGTATTCATAATTCAGAGAACTCTGTGCCGGAAATCCAAATGTGGGTCTGTGAGGGAAAAACAGGAACATAACATGTGGCATAATAATAGTAATAGTAAGTAATAAACATGACAGCATAAAGTAGGGGCATCAGTGAGTGTCAGCCTCTTCCACTTTGTTTAAAGACTGCTGGAATTGATAGAAGAGGCCTGTCCTCCCAAAGCTTGGGAGCTCCCGTTTCAGGTTCGTTTGTTGCCCATTAGAAAAACTGCCAGTCGTGGCGATCGAAAGGCCTGCCCTAGAGAAGTGGCCAGACACCAGGAGTCTCCTCGGAAGTCCTTGAGACCAGCAGAGGTGAGGCATGCCCATCTGTCTTAAATAGGTACTTCTCAGTGTAGTTAAGAGTGGACTTTTAAAGTTCTCATGGCACTAGAGCTATAGCTCGGTCAGTAGAGGGCTTGCCTGTGGTGTGCAAAGAACCAAGTTCAAAACCAACACCACACAAAACTGAGTGTGGTGCATGACTATGATCCCAGCACTCAGAATATGAAGGCTGGAGGAGGATCAGAAGTCCATCATCATCCTTGACCAAGTAGCAGTAACTCTGAGGCCAGCCTGCATTACCTGAGAGCTTGTTTTCAAACAACTCCACCCATGATAGTCTATTTCAGTAAAGTATACTCAAAGTGAGTTACTAGAAAAAAAATTAAAATGCAGGGCAATACACGAAACTATAAAATACTTTATCCAGTAAACACATAGATTTTTTTTTTTTCACTTTTTCAAGACAGGGTTTCTCTGTGTAACAGCCTGACTGTCCTGGACTCACTCTGTAGACCAGGCTGGCCTGGAACTCACAGAGATCCGCCTGCCTGAGTGCTGGGATTAAAGGCGTGCGCCACCACACCCATCGACAATACTCATAAAATTACTGTCACATTCTATAAAGATTTTTTTAAAGCAATGTAAACAAGTAGAAAAACTCCTCCTGTGTTAACATGTGTGCGTGCGGTGGTGACTTAAGTTTCAGTACTGTAGCTTCCTCTTCCTCTTGTTAGTAGCCTGCTTCCGGGGTCATTTCAATGTACTTCAGCTATTGCCTGTCTAGTCACATTGATTATCTGTCTTAGTTCTGGTGCTTGTAAAGATCTCAGGGTCCTGGGATGAGACATCAGGCTAAGCGTGGCTTCTGTCACCTGGTGCTCCAGAGCCTGTGACAGAGAATTGGTGCTTAGCTTTCAGTCATCCAGCAGGTAGATCAGGAGAAGCTAACCAGGGAAGGGCCTGGTACACCCCTGCCAACTAGCACATGGGAAGTGTAAACAGGAGAGCACAAGCTCAGAGCCTGCCTGGGGTATGCAGTGAGCTTAAGGACAGCCTGGTGACTTACTGAGCCCCCGTGTCAGAAAGCAAGCCAAGGGGATAGATGGCACTGTCTCTGAAACAGGGAGAGGGCTTGCCTAGATGGAGCAAGACCCTGGATCGATTGCTCAGTACTTGAAAAAGAAAACGAAGAAATGCTAAACATCTCATAGCATGGGAGTCTCTCTGACTTTCTGTAATAATTAGTTGAGTCATGCATTTGTCCTATTCAGGTTAGTACATAGCCCTGGTCCAGAGAGCCACTTATTCCCTAGTGGCAGTTCCTGGTTTTTTGTTTATTGTTTTTTTTTTTCTGCCAGAAAGCGCCAGCATGAAAGATGTGGTTCTCCTGAATTTATGTTCCCCTCTCTATTTTAGAAGACATGACCTTTACTTTGGAAATGGGTTAGCCCATTTGACAAGGACATCAGGTTCCCAAGAATGCTCCTGGTTTGTTTGTCAAGTAAGAGTCCTCTCAGTTGCTTTGGTCTCCTCCCCGTCCTTCCCACCCTCCCTATCCTAACCATGGGGCTGACTTGTCATGCCTCAGGCCAGAATACCACGAGAGTAGCTGACAGATTCAAGTTACCTTGAACTCTTGAGTGAGTAACACGACAAGATGGCTCTTGGGACTTTGGTAGTATTTCTGTTCCACCCAGCCCTTTGGTACAGCAAACAAGTGTCTGACTTTCTCACCAGAGCAGACGGTAGGTGAAAAGAGGTAGCTTGGCAGCATATGCCTTTACGTAAAGATAACACCCCGTCTGTGTAACAGTATAGTTTTCCATCTGCCAGCCAGCACATCTGTACCCTTCCTGACTGCTTCATTCAAAACTCTAGGAATGGCCGGGCATGGTGGCGCACCCCTTTAATCCCAGCACTCAGGAGGCAGAGGCAGGCGGATCTCTGTGAGTTCAAGGCCAGCCTGGTCTACAAAGTGAGTCCAGAACAGCCAGGGCTACATAGACAAAACCTGCTTTTTTGGGGGTAGCCTCTAGGAAGGCTGCAGTGGCTGCATGAAGACACTGGGGAGTTTGGTCAGCAATGACAGCCTGAGATTTGCCTCAGTGTAGTGGACATGTTCCTTTTAAGATGCCCATGCTTTTGGCCTCACATCTGAGCTAGAGGGCAGCTCTAGTTCTGTCAAGACCCACTAGTCTCCCCCGAGGGTCTGGGTGGGTGGAAGAGTATAGACTAGCCCAAAGGGAACAGAGGCATGCTTCAAAACGCACACTTTTGGGGGCGGGGGTGTAAGGGAGAGTTAATGGCATGGATATGAACTAATCAGGATGCAGCTTGATTGCTGTGCTAGAGAAGGAATCTGGGTGTTGTTTGGAGTCCCAATCATTACCCTTTTAGTTGATGGGTCCATAGAAATCCTGAAGGGTTGGGCTGCATAAATAGGAAGGCTGAGGGCTCTGTCTGCCTGATGCTAAGTATTTCAGTGTTCTTACAAGCTAGGACCACAGGTTAGCCCTGTGAAGTCTACGGCGCCTGTCTTCTTGAGCATCTGTTGCTGTTTCTAGATTTTTTGTTTGTTTTGTTTTGTTTTCCATTCTCTTAATTCCTGCATGAGGCAGGTGGAGCCTCAGAGAACTGAGGTGAGAGTGGTTGACATGGGTGAGTAGTGCCCTCTCAGATCTGCTTTTTGTTAGAACCAACTGAAGGTTAGGATTACACCTTCAACCTCTCCTGAGTCCAGGAGTAGAGGATGGCTTCATACTGTAATGTTAATGATTAATAGTGAGATGCATTTTTTTTTTAAAGATTTATTTATTATGTATACAGTGTTCTGTCTGCAGGTATATCTGCAGGCCAGAAGAGGGCACCAGATTTCATTATGGATGGTTGTGAGCCACCATGTGGTTGCTGGGAATTGAACTCATGACCTCTGGAAGAGCAGCCAGTGCTCTTAACCGCTGAGCCATCTCTCCAGCCCGAGATGCATTTTTATGTCTCCCAGTTTTAGGGATAAGTCTGCAAACTGGAACAGAAGTGATGGGAGCAAAGAAGAGACTTGGTTGTTATGGCCAGGTATGCTAGTGATAGGGTTGAAGTCCTGGAGGGAACAGCTGGGCAAAGCGATCACCTGGGGAAGTCTAGGGTGTGCCCAAGACAGTGTCTTTAGAGAACTTAGAAAGAGAATTTTGGGGCTGGAGAGATGGCTCAGCAGTTAAGAGCACTGGCTGCTCTTCCAGAGGACCCGGGTTCAATTCCCAGCAACCACATGGCAGCTCACACCTGTCTGTAACTCCAGTTCCAGAGGATCTGATGCCCTCACACATACGTGCAGTCAAGGCACCAATGTATAAAAACAAATAAATTATAAGGAAAACAAAAAGAGAATTTCATCTACTCATATCTAGGGTTAGGAGACCTTAGAAAGGGAATGATGGGACAGTTTCAGAAGAAGGCATAAACTATTGTGACAAGTAGTGCAAAGAATCGGATAGCTTTTTCAGTCACTTGATACTAGGATGTGTTATATTTATTTAAAGGTGCAGGCTTGAAGCAAGTGTTCAATGTAGAAATGACAGGGACAATATTTGGGGTAGAATTTACATGGAAATTCAATACAAATTATGCTGAAATGGCACACTCCACTTAGAACCTGGAGGTGGGTCCTTAGGAAACAAGGCAATATCATTTACATTCTAAGGTAAGAACTCAAAGGGCAGTGGCTACATGAAGACACTGGGGAGCTTGGTCAGCAGTGACAGCCTGAGATTTGCCTCACGTTCCTTTTAGCATGCCCATGCTTTTGGAGATATCAGGCTGTAAAAACATGAGGCATAACATTAGATAGCAAGGTGGCTGACTGTGGTGAGGAAAGTTCCAGCACTGCTGAGTGTAGCAAGGTAGCAACGACAGTGCAATGAGCCCTTCAGTCGCAGCCAAGGAAGGAGACCGCTGTTCTCAGGACAACGCTACAGGTTGGCAGCTTTCAAAGTCGCTGCTCTAGTCCTGCTTCGTGCTGTGCTGGCTAGAACAGCAAAGGAATAAGAAAAGACAGATGGACAGAAAACTGGGATCAGGCTGCCCAGACTCCTAGCTGGAAAAACCTCAGCACCCTGGCAGCTCAGTGTGTTTACTGTAGAGTTGAAAACAGCGACAGTTATTGTGTACAGTTGGGTAAGGAGTGGGGCTTACATGCAGCTGAACAGAGATGGATTTATCTAGTTCGGCAGGGGCAGTCTCTGTAGGGGAGCAGTCTTTAGGTAGTAAACATCCAGGGGAAGAAAACTACTATAAATATATTTCCTGCACACTGTCAACCCTGCCATTGCATCCCCCCAAGGAAGACTTTGCCATCCTCCGAGCCTCACCCTTCACCCAGTGGGGAGCCCTGGTGGTCTTTCATGGCTCTGAGGCTCTGGGGACTTCGACAGGACCACTCCTGTGACACACACATTTCGCTCAGTCAGGGCTGTCTCTGCTTCCTACAGTGTACAAAGAGAATACAGTTTAATTTTCTCCTGTTTTGTATAGGTACCATTACTAAATGTCATTGATTTCTATTTGGTAGTATGTCGCAGGCTACGTAACTGGGCTGTTAGTGCTAAATCTGTAGGGCATCTCCCTCAGGTCTCACAGGCAGAAAAGGGAAGTCTTCAGAGGTAAATCCACTTACTCTTGGAGTCAGTGGAAGAGCGAGGGCTTAGTACCTGCAGGATTCCTGCCTTTCAGTCATTTTTACCTGTACCTGTGTCTTGCCACCAAGTAGCGTGTGAAGTAGTGTTTGGTAGGTTTAGTGTTTCACCAGCATCAACCTGCTTATGAAAAAAAAACCATAGGGGTTCAAAGGCAGTTAATATGAAGGTTGATTTTCTTTATATGTTACAAACATGGAACGTGATTGAAACTAGACTCACTTTTAGCCACTTGGTTTTGTACCCACGTTCTAAGTTTAAGTAAGAAACCTTGACACAAAACGTCCTTGTAATTTGGCTTTTGAAGGACCAGGGAACTTACCCTACTCTGTGACACCCAGAAACCACTAATTTTGTGACATTTTATAAATGATTTTGTTGAATGAATATGGTGATACTGGCTGTTGGTAAAGCCCAAGGAAGACTGAAGCCATGAACTTACTATTCACAGGGATGCTTTTAATTGGAAGTCAGCTTGCTGGGTGTGTAGCTCAGCGGTCCTAGATGGGATCTCCAGTACCAGAAAATCTCATACACATAAGTCCTTTGGACGTAGAGGATACACAGAGCTACTGGCCAGCTCCAAGAAGGTACCTGGCCCATCACAAAAGCCAATTTTCCATTCACTTCTCTGATAATGTATGTGCTAAAGTCAGAAGAAATTGTATATCACAAATGAAACAGTGAAAACTACAAACAGGAAAAGGAAAAAAAAAAAACAGATGTATTCTGAAGCATGACTTAGAGCTGTGTTGCTCCACCTGCACCACGAGGTGGGAGAAGAAAAGACAGTGCACCGAGCAGCTTCTGTACATGAGAGGAGCTCCATCTGAGCACTGCCTGTGGCTGGAAGGACTCAGACAGGTGTGGTACCCCAGGAGTGCACGGGGAAGAGCTGTTGGGCTTCCTGTGTCTTCAGACACACCAATCTGTAAGTTATACCCAGCAGTCTATAAACAATAAGGAAGAGTAGGGCAAAAGGAAGAGGCCTTTTTGTTCTTCAGCTTCCACACATTTTGTTGTGTAGATAGGACTGGTGTGCATGCAAGGGCTGCACACACTAACGTAAGAGCTGCTGTATTTCAGCTCTGGGATTAGATGTTCTTTGACCAGCAGCACAAATACAGCAGTTCCCTCACTACCCACTTTTTTTAATTTATAGTACTTAGTTTTTAAAAATAAAGTACAAGATAAAACAAAACTAACACATTGCAATTGGACAAAACAAACAGAAGGAAAAGAGACCAAGAGAAGGCACAAGAATCAGAGTCCCACTTGTTCACACACTCAGGAGTCCCATAAGAACACTAAACTGGAAGCCATAATATATGTGCAGAGAACTTGGTGGAGACCAGTCCAGGCCCTGTGCATGCTGCCTCAGTCTCTGGGAGCTCATAAGAGCTTTGATCATGTTGATTCAGAGGGCCTTGTTTCCTTGGCGCCCCCATCCCCTCTGACTCTTATACTCTTTCTGCCTCCTCTTCCAAGGGTTCCTTGAGCCCTGAGGGGAGGGATTTGATGGAGACATCCCATTCAGGGCCGAGTGTTCCAAGGTCTCTCACTCTGCATGTCTGGCTGATGATGGCTGAGCAAGGCAGTGATCCATGAGGATAGCAGAATGTCAGTAAGACTCATTTTGTTGTTATGTTTCTTTTTTCTAAAACAATAGTATTTGGTTTTACCTTAGATCCCTGGGCTATCTAATCTCAGGTTCTTGGTCACCCAAGCAGTGTTGGATATGGGTTCTGTCTCGTGGAGTGGGCCTTAAATCAGTTATTGGTTGGTTACTCCCACAAGCTTCATGCCACCACTGCCATAGCATATCTTGCAGGCAGGACCCCAACGTTTATCCAAGGGATTGTGGTTAAATTGGTGCTTACATTTCTCTTTTGGTGGTGCGAAGAGTACCTTCCTGTGCCAAAGATGCTAGGACATAGGGGTGAAGCTCTGTAGATACCAGTTGGGCCTCTTCATGTTCAATGACTCAGTTTGTGGAGAGCAACCTAGAGTTTTGGCAGCAGCATGGGGTTTCCATGGGATCCCTGTGGCCATCAATTCATTTAGGTGTAATCCATTCCTGGTACTGGAAGCTTCATTTGGTGACAATAGGTGCCGAGTTGGGGTTCTATCTCCCCTGTTACTTGGTGATTTTATTTAGATCGCCTTTATACTTGTATATTTTATTAGGTTTCCACACTACCCCTCAGATGACACTTAATTTTAGCTGTCCCTCCCTCATCTCCTATTTCCTTCTCCTTCCCAATGTGAGCCTCTCATTTCAGCCCCCTCATCCATCCGTAACTAGTCCATTTCCTTTTCCTAAGATCTATCTTTCCCCATCTAGTCCTTTACTCTATGCCTACCCTGTGTGGCTCTATGGATTGTAGCTTGGTTATCATTCACTTAACAGCTAATATCCACATTTAAGCAGCTGCATACCTATGTTTCTTTCTGGGTCAGGATACCTTACTCAGGATGATTTTGTTTTCCTAGTTCTATCCATTTACCTGCAAATTTCATGGTTTCATTTTTTTTTAACAGCTGAGCAATACTCCATTGTGTATGTACCTCATTTTCTATATGCATTTTTCTCTTGAGGGACATCTAGATTGTGTCCAGTTCCTTGCTACTGTGAATAGAGCGGCAATGAACAGGATGAGCAAGTGTCTCTGGTAGTAATGAAGTACCCTTTAGGTATATGCCCAAGAGTTGTATATATGGATCTTGATGTAGATGGATTCCCATCTTGCTGAGGACTCATCACACTGGTTTCCATAGTGATTGTAGAAGTTTGTGCTCCCTCCCCTTATTCCACATCCTCACCACCATGAGTTGTCATTTGTTTTATTGATCTTAGCCATTCTGACAGGTATTAGATGAAATCCCAAAGTAGTTTCGATTTGCATTTCTCTTATAACTAAGGATGTTGAACATTTTGTTAAGTGTTTTTCAGTCATTTGAGTTTGCTCTTTTAAGAATTTCCTATTTAGATCTGTGCCTCATTTTTTAATTGGGTTATTTGTTTTCTTGATATCTGTTTTTGTTTTGGTTTCATTTTAGTCCTATATATATATATATATATATATATATATATTGGATATTAGCCCTCTAACAGATGAGGACTTGGTAAAAGTCTTTTCCCATTCTGTAGCCTGACACTTTGTCTAGGTGATGGCATTCTTTGCTGTGCAGAAGCTTTTCAGTTTCATGAGGTTCCACATGTTAATTGTTGGTCTTAGAGCCTGTGCTAATGGTGTTCTGTTCAGAAAGTCTCACCCTGTGCCAGTGCACTCAAGGCTATTCTTTACATTCCCTTCTATCAGGTTCAGGATATCTGGCTTTATGTTGCCATCTTTGACTCATTTGGAGTTGAATTTTGTACAGGGTGGTAAGTATCGATCTATTTGCATTCCTCTACCTGCAGCTATCCAATTTGATCAGCACCATTTGTTGAAGATGCTGTCTTATTTTCCAATGTGTATTTCTGACTTCTTTATTTAAAAACAAACCAGGTGTCCATGGGTGCATGGATTTATGTCTGGGTCTTTTCCTCTTATTGGCGCTGATTCGTGACTAATGTCCCTAAGAAGTGTCTCATTTGCTGAAGTAGATGCCACACACTCTGCACAGCAAGTCCCTGCGGGTTACCTTTCAAATCCCCTTCTATTGGATGCGGTTTGCGTCTGTGTGCAAAGATCCAGTGAGGTTAGTGCAGTGGCCTCCCTGTCCCATAAGCTTTTTGTCAGAGTGTGTGATAGAAGGCTAAGTTGGGTCATCTCTTTAGAGAAGAGTCAAAAATTAGATCAGACAGTTTGAAAAGAGTTGATGATATAAAAACACTGGATGCAGGTAGACTTAAGAAACTACACAGAGCTACTGGAAACAGCCAGGAAGTAGCTCTCATGGCCCAAAGGCAATCTAAGAGAGAACAGCAGTGGTGATACATTTAAAGTGACAGTACATGGGAGACAGGCAGTCTCCCACCCAGCAAAACACCTAGAAATATCAGCAAGTTCCCAGGGAATAGAGTTATTGTCTGTCCGGTGGCTAGGTTTGCATTAACTTTCTAATGTTAAAATAAGGACCACAAACACCATAGCCACCCCCCATGCTCATGGGCAAAACTGTAATAAAACACAGTGGATCACAAAAAGAAAGTAAGAAAGAAGGGAGGGAAGTAAGTCTCAGGAAGAAGAAAGGGTTTGGCAGGAGAGGAAGGGAGGGAAGAGGAATAGGGTAAATATGTTCAAAGAACTTGCATAAGGTTGGGATTGTAAGTAAAAAATAAGAAATTTAACATGCATTTTCTTTTTACCATTGCTTTTTCTTTACACTAATGATGGACCTACGAAATAACTTTTTTTTTTCCTGAGACAGAGTTTCTCTGTATAGCCCTGGAACTGGCTAACCTAGAACTCACTCTGTAGACCAGGCTGGCCTCAGACTCAGGGATCTGCCTGCCTCTGCCTCCCACATGCTGGGATTAAAGGCGTGCGTAACCACCACCACCCAGAAATAACGAATTCTAAGTGTAGGAAATTTTATAGTTTTTAGGCCATCTACGTTTAGGTGATTTTTATAGCCTGAGAACAGGGTACTTATGAATCTTACGTTTAGAAAGGTTTTGAGTACAGTTGATAAGTTTATTGTTTGTTTATTTTGAGCTAAGTCTCATGTGTCTCAGACTGGCCATGAGATTGCTACAGCCAAGGATGACCCTGAAACCCTAGTCCTTCTTCCTCTGCTTCACAGTCCTTGGGTTCTCAAGTGTGCTGGTAGGCATTTTGCCACTGCGTTATATCTCCAGCTAGTTACTAAATGTATTAAAACAACAGCTCTAAGCATTCCACGGCAGCCTGGTCTATATAGTGAGTTCTAGGCCAGCCAAGGGAACATCATGAGACCATATCTCAAACAAACAACAACAAAAGGAAGCAATGGATGAAACCAGAGAGGTTGAAACAACCATAATTATTGATACTAGGATCTTTCTACCGCCTCTGCTACAGGAAGCTTGCACTGAGATGCACTATGTTGTTTGGGGGTGTTTTGTTTTGTTTTGTTTTTTGAGACAGGGTTTCTCTGTGTAACAGTACTGGCTATTCTGGAACTCCATTTGTAGACCAGGCTTGCCTTGAACTCACAGAAATCCCCCTGCGTCTGCCTTCACTTTGCCGTTTTTAGGACCATACAGCCAGATATCGGCAGCATTAGATGGGGCTCCAGTAAGTCAGAAACAATTGTCATAAAGAGGAAGAAGAAAGATTCAGTCATCTGTCCTATTAAGTTGATATCATATAAGAGCACCTGTATTAATCGTCTGTACAGCCATTCCAAAAGAAGGAAACATTACCCTCATTCTATAAAGGAGACACATCTACCTGTGATCCTATCTGCTAGCAGAGTACTGAGCCAGGATCAGGGCCTGATCTGAGTTATCCCAACTGGAGTCATTCTACAAAGCTGTAAGACGTTTTCTAATCTGCGTGTGCTTTGATCTCTGATTACAAGGAGGACAAATATTAGAGATGTTGCTGTGTAGGGTTCTGCAGTGGGAGACAGCATATCTGTCTGCCTTCTCCCCTGGTTACCTTTTTTATTTTTAATGGAAATCATTACTTACTATGCTCTTTCTTTTTATTCTCCCTTTGCCTGCTTTTCTCTGTAGTCGGTTTGGGCTTCATCTGAATGCTCTCTTACCTTTGTGTCCTGGTCAAGTTCCCTTGGTCAGGTTAGCTCGCCTCAGAGAAGAGCCTCTTCTAATTCTTGAGAAGTACATTGTGCTCCCTCCCACGAGCTTAGATTCTGAGCCATCATCTGGTCTTACTCATAACCGATGTGTTTACCGCGCTTATTTCCTGTTGCTTCCTTCCTTTGAAGGCTACGGTCTGTGCCTTTAGCTCTCCCCACTTCCTGCTTATGACTCACTCTTACTTAGTGGTGCTTTTCTTTCCCAACAGGGCCATTCATCCTTAAGTGAATCAGTGCATGTGAGATCAGATCTGACGAGCCTCGATGCAGCTCCGATGAGCCTCCCCTTACACTGTGTAGATCCATGGTGGTCCTGCTGAAAATGCCTCTGGTGCTCAGCTGCATGAGAGGCAGACATACTCCAACAGAAGTCACTGCCACCGCCACCACATGTCTTATCTCACAGTAGCTTCACAAGGTTGCCAACTTATGATTGTTTTCCAGGAGGCCTGGCTCACTGTTTCTAGAAAAACAACAGTAACTCCAAGAAGCATCAGTGGATTTGCGGTGTGGTAGTTCATCCCAGTACCTAGGATGCTGAGGCAAGGAGGATTGCTGAGAGTTTGAGGCTAGCTTGGGCTGTAGAGCATGCACTGTCTCAAAACAAAAGTGCCATCAGTGCAGAACTGGTACATGTCTCTGTCACACTTCTTTGATTTTCACATGCCTTGCTCTGTGTACTCTGAGTACTCTGTACTCAATCCTTACCGATCTCTTTGATAACCTATTAGTAAAATGCTTTAATAAGTTGTCCCATGTCCTAGATTTAGAATTGGTTTTGTGTGTTTGTTGTTTTAGAGAAGCCTCCTTCTTTCTTGATCCCCGTGGCCATTTCTCCAAATGCATGCTGGGTTATTATCACCAGTCACGTCCTCAACTTATTCAGGACAAAACCTGTGCAGGACCCTGTGAGTGTAGGCCTGTGTTCTATCACCAACTACATCCCCAATGACTATTTTCATATACCACTTATTTTCTTTAAAAATAATTGTCTTCATCAGGGTCACTATCGCTGTGATGAAACGCCATGGCCAAAGCAACTTGGGGGGAAAGAGTTTATGTGGCTTGAACTTCCACATCACTGTTCATCATTAAAGTCAGGACAGGAACTCAAGGCAGGGACCTGGAGGCAGGAGCTGATTCAGAGGCCATGGAGGGGTGCTTCTTACCAGCTTGCTCCTCATGGCTTGCTCAACCTGCTTTCTTATAGAACTCTGGCCCACTGGCCCAGGGGTGGCATCACCCACAATAGGCTGGGCCCTCCCCCATCAATCACTGATTAAGAAAATGCCCTACAAGCTTATATCCAGCCTGGTCTTATGGAGGCACTTTCTTAATTGAGGTTCCCTCCTCTCAGATGACTAGCTTGTGTCAAGCTGACATAAAACTAGCAGCAAAATAATAATGGCTGGGTGAGATGGCACATGCCTTTAATCCCAGCATTCAGGAGGCAAAGACAGGTAGATCTCTGAGTTCAAGGCTATCCTGGACTACAAAGTGAGTTCTAGGCCATCTAGGGCCATGTAGCGAGACTGAGAAAACCAAAATCAGCAGATGCCCTGGCACATATCCGTAATCCCAACACATGAGAGGCTAAAGCAGGAGGATCAAGCATTAGAGCAAAACAAGGCTACTTAGTTCTAGGACAGCTCAGGTATGGGTTTTTATAATGAGTGTTGCTCTTTGGACTTAACTAGGATGTTCACTGGATTACTCCAGTTCACAGAACTGACCATAAATGGAGTCTGTTACCAAAGACGGCATTCCTTATGCAGTGTCTTTTTAGACAGCTTCTTCTGTGTTCATCAGTTTCCCTTTCTGTTTTTTCTAAACCAGCACAAGGGCAGCAGCAATTAGGTTACCTGAACACAAGGTCTTCATTTGTCCTGTCTCTGAAAAGTTAACAGCATAGGACACTGGGTAGAGACCAGAGTAACTTTACAAAGCATATTGGTGAGGCTGGAGAGGTGTCTCAGTGGGTGAAGTACTTGCTCTATAATCATAAGGACCTGAGTTTGGATTCCTCAGCACCTGTATAAAGAAGCAGAAAACCAGACACTGGTGTGCCCATAATCCCAGCACTGGGGAGGCATGGACAGGTGAATCCTGGAGGCTTAGTGGACAGCCAGTCTAGCCAAATCCATGAGCTTTAGGTACAGTGAGAGACCTTGTCTCAAAAATTTAGGTGGTAAGTGATAGAAAGGACACCCAACATTTGACCTCTGGCTTCTGGCCACTCACAGGCAAATGTACCTGTACATATATGTGCACACGCATACACACCAAAGGAAACAGAGAGACAGAGAATCCAATCTGGAAGCAACTGACTATTGCCTTTTTTCTCATCATCTTTTTGTCCTTCCATGTTTGTGTCTTTGCTTACTTCCTTGTCTTTGGTGTTTGCGTCCTATTTCTATTTTAATTATTTTATGTGTGTATTTTACCTACATGCAAGTATATATATATTATATGCATGCTTGGTGCCTTCAGAGGCCAGAAGAGGGCATTTGATCCCCTGGAACTGGAGTTATAGTGAGTTGTGAGCTGCCATGTGGGTGCTGGGAACTGAACCTGGATCCTCTGTGACAACAGTGTTCTTAACCACTGAGCCATCTCTTGAGCCCCGTTTCCTATTCTAGGTTGTTCTCCTCCTAGTTAGTTGTCAGTGCCTTCATTGGTACCCTGTCGCTGACTCAGATCATTCGCTGTGGAAAAAAGGATAAACTACCCTTTATGTGCAAAATTAGAAAGCTCACTAAATCATCAAAAAGGACCAAACACCTGCCCTTAGCATCATCTTTCAGGAATGTGATCCTTTGGACATTGAGATATGTTGTCATCTCTAAAGCTCCCGAACCGTGCAATTGAGTTACAGGAAAGAAAAAAACCACAACACAGGCAAAAATCTCACAGTGGTCTGGGCAAGCCCAGAGTTTTGTGCTGGGCTGTGTTTATGGCTCTTCTGGGATGCACACAGCTCATGGGTCACAGGGTTGACACGCCCAGCTGCGCCAAGTATTGTGTTCACTTATGAAGAGTGACACGCATGGAGTATGGGTGATGAGAATGGTTTCTCTCCTGGGTGAGATAGCTTCTCACTCTGTATCATAGGATGGTTAGCAAACCCATAAACACACTGCCAGTCCCTGTGACTACTATGACTGCCTTCACGCATTGCTGAACACCTCTGTAGTAGCCTCTGATCCAGGATTACTGCTAGCCAGACAATTCCAAACACATCACCAAACACTGGACTCAGGTGCTCAATTAGTAAGTACTGCTTATAATGTGTTGGGACAACTTAATTGTCAATCTTTTTGTCTAAATAGCCCAGTCACTAAAACTGCTAAAAAAAAAATCTGCCATAGCGAGCCTCCTCCAACCATTTCTTAGCTTTCTGATCTAAAGTTTTATAAAATCTGTTTCATTCTAAGAAAACTGAGGTTCTAAACAGGGTTATAATTAATTCATCTATTTCTTTAAAGTGTAAAATATCACAAAATATAAGCTATCTACTGTATACACAAAATATTTTCTTTAATATCAATATTAGGTTTCATAAAGTTGTTGGCTTATGAAACTTGTGAGCTTTTAACTTCCTCAGTGTCCTAATATTTAGTGTGGTGGATTTTTTTGTTTGTTTTGTTTTTTTGAGACAGAGTTTCAGTGTGTGGCCTTGGCTATTCTAGAACTCACTCTGTAGAGCAGGCTCACCTTGAACTCATAGAGATTTGCTTGCCTCTCGACTATAGGGATTAAAGGCATGCGCCACCATGCCTGGCCATTATAGACAGTTTCGAACTGCCATGTGGGTACTGTGATTTGAACCCCCGTCCTCTGGAAGAGCAGCCAGTACTCTTAACTGCTGAACCATCTCTCCAGTCCCAGTGTGGTGGATTTTTAAAACCTCATTAAAGCTGATTGTAAATACAGTACAAAGTATTTAGGCACTCTTGAACAAATGGTTTTTTGTTTGTTTGTTTTTGTTTTTCCAGACAGGGTTTCTCTTCATAATAGCCGTGGCTGTCCTCGACTCATTTTGTAGATCAAGCTAACCTTGAACTCACAGAGATCTTCCTACCTCTACCTCCCGAAACTAATGATTTCTGCACAGTAATATTTTAGACTTTTCTAATATTACATACAAACTAAGTTATGCATTCTATTTGTTCTTTATATTTCAGAGGGAGAATTTTGAAGAAAAGTGGGTACAGGCCTGACAAAACCAAACAGAAGAGAAACAGAAAAGGAACGAAAAGGAACAATGGTCAAAGTGAGAACTCACTTGCCTCCTTAGGTCACCTTGCACCTGGAGGTCAGGGTCCATCTCAGAGCAACAAGGAGGGCTTTGAAGAGACCAAGAGAGAACCAAGGCATCTCTTAACTGGTGGCCTACAGAATGAATCAGTGGGCTGTGTAAATGGCTATGAAGAACAAAATTGGCAAGACAGAGAGATCTCAAACAGTTTCCAAAATATTATGTCTAGAGTTGAGTTGAGCCACACACCTAAGAACTGCTTCCCCAGTGAGGAGGAGGAGGGGGAGGGCTTACTTCTGACTTTACCATCGGTCCCAAGTGAAAGTTCTGCCTCCTGTCACACAAGCTCTCGGCATCTTTCTTGTGTAGTGAGGGATGGCTGCTCGGACATGAAGGTGGAAATGAGCAGTAAACATAACTCAGCCTTAGACACTCAGGACATATTTGCTAAAACCCCACATGCATTTCTACAGAAGCTAGAGATGATGGATAAAAGCTGCCCTGGTGAGTTTGCTGTGCATCCTCAGGATGGAACCAGAACGTCAGAGGAAATTTTACGAGAAGAACAAGGAGTTAAAGGCCATAGCTGGGCTTTTTTTACAGCGAGTTTGTGTGACGAGGAATCACAGCTAAGGTCCGAGAGTCAGCCATATTTGGGCAGTTGGCCTGAGGGACCTCACAAGTTTGCTTGTGAACAGAGACCCAAGAAAGACAGATCTCGGAGACCAACCTGTCCTGATAGCAAGGAGCAGTTGGTTAAGTTGATTTCCATGTCTGAAGGAGCAGCAGGCTGGGGTAGTGGCCCAGAAAGCCAGATGGAGAAGAAGCTACTGATAGACTTGTCACCTAAAGCTGAAACTGTAGATTTACCCAGAAACCCAGGAACACATATCTCCAGCAGCTGTGTCCCCCATCTGAACTCCCCAGAGTACCCCTTGGAATCAGTGAAGGGTGCACAAGGGATGCAGAGGATGATTTGCAATTCACCACCAGACTTTAAGTTACCTGGACAGACTCATATTAACCTCAAAGAAAAGGAGGAATGTGACCTCTTATCAGAAAGTCACGGGCCGAATACTTCTTTTAGGGGGAAAGATACTTCTGGAATAAGCAATAAAGATGAGACAATGCAAAAAATGATGACCTTTGACCATCATCTGCCATGGTTTTACCTTGATACGCTCCACTATGATTCTCCTCTAAGTATATTCGGACAGTCTTGTTCTTATTACTTGTTGTTTAACAGACTAGGATGTGCTGTGTATTTTTATAAAAATCCTATCCCTTCTCTCATGCTACATTATCTGTCTGGCTTTTGCATGGTATCTCGTAACAACAAAAGAATACTTCTGACTTTCAAATCTCAGAAAAGAGTGGGTAAGAAACTGATTGACGGAGGGTTTGTTCCTGCAGAAGTTTTAAGTAGCCGGCCTGATGCCTTTTGCTCTTTGAGGATTTCTTCTGATACTCAGTTTTCAGATGAGAAATCTAATGAAAAGCTGAAGACATGGGAAGACTGGGAGCTACTGCAGAGCTTACCAGCTCAGGACAGCCAAGATTTAATAAGTGGAAATTGTCACTCCCTTGGGCCATTATCACAAGAGTTTGCCTTTCACCCAGTCAAACTTTTTGGATCTTCTGAAGTTCCAATGGGTAAATTGTTTTTATTTATGAAGAACAAAAGTTCAAGCTGGGTGTGGTGGCATACATGTTTAATTCCAGCACTCTCTGGAGGCAGAACTAGGCAGATCTCTTTGAGGCCAGCTTGGTCTACAAAGTGAGTTCCAAGAAAACCGGGGCTGTTACACAGAGAAACCCTGTCTTGAAAAACAAAACAAATGTCCAGTTTGTTCTTTGCAAATACTTTATGTCATGGGTTCTCTCCTGTGTTAGTGGATCATGTAGTGTTGATCTTACAATTCACACCAGCAATGAAAGTGAGGACCCATGGTGAATAGTGCTTGGTTTGTCTAGTCTTTGTAAGTGTCTGAGTATCCCTACTGGAGAGACAGCATACCAGTTAAAAACACTTGCTGCTCTTGCCATGGTCCCAGGTTTGGTTCCCAGCACCCACATGGTGACTCACAACAATCTAATACTCTAGTTCTCAGGGATCTGTCACCCTCTTCTGGCCTCCCTGGGTACCAGGCACAGGTATGACACACATATCTATGTGTTCTTGTTGTTACTTAATTAGTTTATATGTATAGGTGTTTGTACATCTGTGCACCATGTGCATGCCTGGTGTCCACAGAGACCACAAGAGGGCATCAGGTATCTGGGACTGGAGTTACAGGCAATTGTGAACTACCACATGGATGTTGTGAACCAAACCTGGGTCCTCTGGAAGAAAAACCAGTGCTCTTAACCACCAAACCATCTCTCCAGCACCTTTATAATTTCTACTTTGTACATTTCCCTTCTTTGGCATGTGACCTTCTCTCAGTCACAGGTCTCAGATGTGGTGTAGAGAAAGGGGCAGAAGTAACCATCAAGAGAAGAACCATCCTAAACTGCTGGCCTTGTTTTTTAAAGCTTGTCTGAGAAGGGTCTAGAACAACCTGAAGAGTGGCTCACCATGGACATGTTCTCCCTTGAGTACAGGGTTCTGAGGCACTGGGAAGCCACTGTTCTAATCTCTGTGGGTCTCCTGGGGCTTCCTAATATGCTGAACTTAGTAGTGTTCCTAGGTCCTGCCGTGTCTTGGTACTTACCTTGCCTCCTTTGCTTTGAATTCCCAAAGATTTGGGTAGACACCATTTCAAAAGCTCAGACCCATGATTAGCTAAATCCCACGGCAAAGTAATCATAATGCTTGGCCTTCTGACCACATATTTATGATCTCTGAATAATCAAATCTAACTACCTGCTGCACCTGGCTGTGCTCCTAGATGTCCAATATAAGACACCTGCCCAAACTTTAATAAAAATGCAATTGTTTCTTATTATTATTTTGACTTTTGATAATCTAGCCAAACAAGTTGCCTCACAGCCTCTATGTGGTTTCCACTTTCCCTTTTTGACCATATTTCTTTTCTTTTTTTTTTCAAGGCAAGGTTTCTCTGTGTATTCTTGGCTGTCCTGGAACTCACTCTGTAAACCAACCTAGACTTGCACTCACAGAGATCCACCTTCCTAGCCTCCCGAGTGCTAGGATTAAAGGTGTGCACCACCACACCTGGCCATGAGAGCTGTGAACTACCATGTGGGTACTGAGATTTGAACCCAGGGTCATTTGCAAGAGCAGCTACTTCTCTTAACCACTGAGCCATCTCTCCAGCCCCTTAACCATATTTCTAAATGGAAATTTCCTAACTTTGGCTTTTCCTTCTAGACACATTCTTCTCCTTGAACAAACACTGCTTATGACCCATCTTTTCTTTTTCTTTCTTTTTTTTTTTTTTTGGTTTTTCAAGACAGGGTTTCTCTGTGTAGCCTTGGCTGTCCTGGACTCACTTTATAGACCAGGCTGGCCCTTGAACTCACAGAAATCCACCTGTCTCTGCCTCCTGAGTGCTGGGATCCACGCCCGGCAATTACAGACAGCTGTGATCTGCCATATGGGTGCTGGGATTTGAACCTGGGTCCTTTGGAAGAACAGCCAGTGCTCTTAACTGCTGAGCCATCTCTCCAGCCCTCTTTTCTTTTCTTTTTTTTTTTTTTTGTCTTTCTTTTCCTTTATAGAGACAGAGCCTTTCTACATAGCCTTGGCTGGCCTGTAACTGTCTGGGTAGACCAGATGACCTTGGACTCTCAAGGTAGACCAGGCTGGCCTGGAATTCAAATAATCAAGTTGCCCCTTCTTCCCAAAGCACAACTGTAATTCACTTTCATATCCCAACAGAGAGCTAAAATCCCACCGTCTATTCAATAATTCCTTTAGCAGTGCTATACATCACTCTTGGAATATTCATAAGCCTGTCACTTATATATTCTATTTGCAGTGATTTTTAACTTCTGTTATTCTTGTCTCCTCATTTACAAACAAGGCAAGTCATTGATGAACGGGGCTGTTTCTTTTAAGACTCATTTTGAAGTTTAATTAATGAATACTTGATTATTGTTGATGATGGTGATATTGTGTGCTTAAGAAAGGAAGAAGGTTAGACTCTTTTACTCTGGTCCCTCTGTTCTTTCTCATGCTGGTTGGAGGTAACAGTTGCTAATAGTTTTAATTTAGGGACTCCTCTGATATGCTAATAAAATCTGTGGACTTTAATCAGAAAAGGGGCATAGAAATGTCACAAACATTTTTGTTTATGATTTCAGATAGATCTCAGACCAAAATTTCTTTCTAAAATAACTTTAATTATCTAAGTTTCATTCCTGTGACACTTTCAGCTATATATGCATTTGTATATTGATGTGTTTATGGCTATGCTTGTGGGAAAATCTGGACTGATGGTATTTTTTTAAGATTTATTTATTTATTATGTATACAGTTGTTCTATCTGAAATGTATGCCTGTAGGCCAGAAGAAGGCACCAGATCTCATTGTAGATGGTTCTGAGCCACCCTGTGGTTGCTGGGAATTGAACTCAGGACCTCTAGAAGAGCAACCAATGCTGTTAACCTCTGAGACATTTCTCCAACCTGACCAATGGCATTTTACATACAAACATAATGAGGATTTGGAATGAGTCTGAATACTGTTCACTCATGGAGATCTGAAACAAAGTCCTGCTTACCCATCCCTGAGAAGTCTTCAAAATCAGACTTTAAACATAGGAGTTTAGCTGGGTGTAGTGGCACACACCTTTGATCCCAGCACTCGTGAGGCAGAGGCAGGCGGAGCTCTGTGAGTTCAAGGCCAGCCTGGTCTACAAAGTGAGTCCAGGACAGCCACTACTGTTACACAGAGAAACCCTCCCTGTCTCAAAAAACAGAAAAACAAACAAAACAAAACATAGGAGTTCAGACAGCATTTTTGCATAATTTTACATTCAGAGTAAAAACTGGTGTGACTTTGGAGATGAATTTTGTCTGCTACCTCCTCTTATGCCCACAGAATTCTTGTTACCTGATGACCAACCACATGATTCCCTTTGACTGGAAGACACTCAAGATAATGCCTTTGCAACGGAAGATGTCAAAAGAGGTATCTTTTTCAGCTTTCAGAGATTCCTTTCCAGAATAGTGATTTTTGTTATATTTAATCATGTGTTTGTATCTGCATGTGTATGTGCATATATTTGTGGGTGCTCACAAAGGCTGGAGGTTTCAGATCTCCCTGGAGTTGGATTTACAGGCAGATGTGAGCCGCCTGAGATAGGTGCTTGTAAGCACCATGCTCACTTTCCGGGCTAAGGTCACAACCCCTCGGGTGGGAGAGGCCACAGCAAGACTGTGGTTGTGACCATTTTATTGAGAGCAATCTGACTTTTTTTTTTTGTTTTGTTTTGTTTTTTTTTTTGTTTTTGTTTTTCGAGACAGGGTTTCTCTGTGTAGCCCTGGCTGTCCTGGACTCGCTTTGTAGACCAGGCTGGCCTTGAACTCACAGAGATCTGCCTGCCTCTGCCTCCCAAGTGCTGGGATTAAAGGCGTGCGCCACCACTGCCCGGCTCAATCTGACTTTTTATACCTTTATCAGAAACAGAATATAATGGCGATTGCCAGGATCAATACAGTTGTAGTTGTCAGGATACAGCAGCATTTGCAAGCTATACAGGGTACGCAGGATTAACGTCTAAGTCCAATTGTCCTATCAAGCTTCCATGCTTCCTTGACTTCCCAGGGAACATACAGAGAAACACAAGGCGGCCCGCATGCTTCGCTGCCTGAGGGAGTGTGCAGGAACTGGAAGGCACATGGTGCCCAACGAGCCATGGACTCTACCCTGAACAGCCTATGATGTATGCCTCTCAAGGCAGCTAGGCCAGGCCAACTCCATGGTTCCCTGCAGGTGCTCAGAACCAAATTCAGGTGCTCTGGAAGAGCAGTATGTATGCTGCTCCATCACTCCCACAATATTTCTATAAAAATAAAATCCATAGGGGAGGGGGATTGTTTTTATGAAAATTAAAAAAAGAGCCGGGCGGTGGTGGCGCACGCCTTTAATCCCAGCACTTGGGAGGCAGAGGCAGGCGGATCTTTGCGAGTTCGAGGCCAGCCTGGTCTACAAAGCGAGTCCAGGACAGCCAGAGCTGTTAAACAGAGAAACCCTGTCTCGAAAAAAAAAATAAAAAAAAAAGAATATGTATACATGCACATTTTATTTCAATGAGTCTGAAGAGAAACTTGCATTTAATTCTCTAAGTTTAATTGAGAGCTATCTACTCTGAAGTGGTCATTTTAGGAGAATCTGCCATTTGTTGCATATATTCTCCTGTCTAGTCCTAAATCAGGTTAGATTCATATTTACTTGACTTACAAGCATCTCATCATCTTTGTGATCTTTTGGTCTCTGTGCCTGGGGGCTGCTCGATTTATGCAGATAGCTGATGGAGGGCCGGACTGTTAGGCAGTAGACAGATACTCTAAGAGTAGTGCATAGCTGGGTTTTTTTTTTTTGCCAAGTAAGACATTCAATTTTATAGTTTCAGCAAAAGGTATTTCTTCAGTCAGATTTCTTACAATGAAAGTAAAACATGGCTTTCTATCACAGGATATATTCATTCTTCTTCGTCCCCTTGGACTGCCATTCTCCACGATATGCCGATGTTCTTGGCCATGTGGAATGAGGTTCTGTTTTCTAACCCATGGCATGTGTCTTCTTCCTGCTGCTCTTGGCTGGAATATATTGGGTTTTGGTTTTTTTTTTTTTTTTTTGGTTTTTCGAGACAGGGTTTCTCTGTGTAACAGCCCTGGCTGTCCTGGACTCGCTTTGTAGACCAGGCTGGCCTCGAACTCACAGAGATCCGCCTGCTTCTGCCTCCCGAGTGCTGGGACTAAAGGCGTGCGCCACCACCGCCCGGCTTGGGTTTTGGTTTTTTAAGGTTAATTAATAATGATGTAAGTGAAGCTAGAGACACCTTGGGGCAAATTTTGGAATTAGTAGTAAAATTTAAGTTTAAAGACAAAAATGTAGAGCTGTTGCTTAAGGGTAACAGATATTTCTTACGTGCACATTTGTTTTGTGTCTAACATCAAATGTATGTTTTTATAAAGCTGCTTCTTTGTTTTCAAGATGAAGTCTTGCCATGTGTCTTGTGTAACCTCCAATTTGTGGCAATATTCCTGCCTCGGTCTCTTGTGTGCTGGGAATGTAATCTTGAGCCACCATGCTGTGCATCTCAGGATGTATTTATTTCTCCCCTTAATGCTTGGGGAGTCTGTGTTGTCATGCATGCACTCAGAGAGAGCAGAGCTTAAGATGTTCGGATTGGCAATCTGTAGTTGTGTTTCTCTTGACATCCAAGGAGTGCCTGCATGGGACAATTAATCATCGTTTATGTGTATCTCCATTATCACTTCTAGAAAAGGCAGAAGAACCTTGGTGATAACGAAAACCCCTTGACCTGTAAGGACTTCTCGCCGCAGAGGCCTCGATGTGGTCAGAAGGAAATGAATGCTGGCATGGCCTGGTTGTAATACTGAAGATATATTGCAGTTGAAGAGCTGTTACCATAGCAACCTGCCTGTACTATTGCGTGTTTAGTGCTCTTCTTCAGTCTCACATCTTCCTGTTGGCTGCAACAAAGCTTGGGCTGTTCTCCCAAGGCTTTTTCCCCATTTCACTAGTTGGAATGCATTTCAGAGTATCCCGATGACACAGTGCGCGTGAGGTTCCGCACACCCCTCCCCATTGGTACGCAACCAGAGCTAGGAATTAGGGCTGTAGGTTACATGTAAATATTGTATATTAATAGATACCCTAAGAAAAGAGGTAGCGTGGATAAAGGCAAAGGGTGTTAGCCTGGAATCTGACATTATAAAGTAAATACATGTGTTAGGATGTCAGTGTGCACACGCCTGTGCTTGACAAGAGTGGGTTGCACATGTGTTTGACCTGTTTTCTCTCTTCCTCTTAACTCTTCTCTGAGAGTAATCTGTGCTTGACTCTCAGTGAGAAATGCGTGTATACTCAGCAGAAATGTTGTCCTCTTGTGCCTGCTCCTGCTAGAAGATGGAGCACTGGAGACTGGGAGGAGTCTAGAGATTTGGAGCGACTCTAGAATAAGATGAGTGTGGGCAGAGACTGAGAGCTCGGGAGAAAGGGATGAAAACTTTCGCTTTGTTCCCCTAACCCTGAGCTGCCTCATCTCAGACACCGTTCTGAGGATCGAGGGACAAGCAGGGAGATCCTTCCTGTCCTCCCGAGGTCTGTATGACAGAGTCACAGTTAGGAAGTGTCTTCCTTCACCTCTATGAGGTGGCCCTCACGTGGCCCGGGAGGTACCTTCAGGTAGCATGCAGTGGACTTGGCTTTATTTAGCCGTGGCCAATCTCAGAGTCTCTCCTCCGCACTGCAGGTGAGGATGTGTGTGAAGGACGGACTCTGGGTGTACTTTCGGCTTTAAAGTCACCCCTCCATTGTGCTCCAGCTGCTCTCCATGGCGCTGGCCTCACCAGCAGCCTCGCTCTGATTCTTCATCTGAGCTTGTCACGTGGTCTATAGCAATATGTGTATTTACTACAGTTATTTTGAGAAAGAGCCTTCCGTTTTGGTTTGTCATAGTATACTGATAAATAGGTTTTAAAGGGCAAATAGAAATATAGGAAGAGGCAATTATAAAGAGAACCTGCTGGGCTGCAGAAGTCCCAAGGCTATTTGAGCATATTTCACAATACTCAGCACTGGTCACCATGTGTTGATAGCCAGTCCTTCGCAGACACTGAGGCAGGCCAAGGGCGTGTTCCTATGTGCCTTTCCTGGAGCTACCGCCTGCTGTGTGACCTGAAAAAATTAATCTCCGCACAGCCTCGATTTTTTTTTTCCGTTGTGAGCCTAGCCTTTAACAGCTGAGCCGTCTCTCCAGCACTCAATTTTTTCCTAACTGTAAAAAATAAATTGATAATATCACTTTCTAGTGGTGATTTTAAGTGGTGATTAAATGAAATAACATGTGAAAAGTACTTAGATTAGTGCCTGAAAAGTAACAGGCTGCTAATACCTCCTTGGGCAAAGCCCTCTGGCAACATTGCGTTCCTGTGATCTTGGAAGAGAAAAATATTGAGCCAGGACACTTGCTTACAAGTTTGCATAAATTTCTGTACTGATTATTATTAACGCTTGTACTTTAAAGAGCTGTACCTCAGGGAATGAGAACAGGGTGTAGGTGGTACAGGCAGAAGTAGGCAGAGTGGACTGAAGGGGCACCACGGGTCTTAGATGCCAGGGGGTGGCACGACCAAGGCGGCGAAGGGAACCCAGAAGCAGACTCCTCCCTGCAGCTTCATGTCTGGATGTGTGTGTGGGCTTGTTGCAGCGGAGATCTCTGCCTCCTGCTGCTGCTGCTGCTGCTGATCACTGAGAAGAGCCAGAGTGCCCAGTGCTGACCCAGGTCCCTCCAGCACTGGCGTGGATGAGTGGCTCCCGTTGTTGCTCTTGATAAGTTGTGTTGGTAAAAAAGAAAACTCTGCAGGCAGCAACGGTTTAAACACTGCAGCACCTGATCACCAGCCAAGATCTCTGTCACAGCTTCTTGCAAATTTGAATGTTGTATTCATCAAGCTTTTAAAGATGGTGGTGAGATACACGAGATACATTATTTCCTTAGCCGTTATTTTAAGAGGCACCAGATCCCCTGGAACTGGAGTTACAGGCAGCTGTGAGCCACATTATAGATCCTGGGAACCAAACCCGGGTTTTACTCCAAGAGCAGTAAATAGTCTTAACCTCAGAATTAAGCAAGACTTTAAAAATAATTTGTCAGCAAGTCTGACCTGAGCAGGCAGGACATGGATTTTATTTCTTATTTACTCACTTAGCATGTAGTCTTCCTGTACTACATTTATACATCTCATGGCAGAAATAGTGTCTTTTCACTAGCATACCCTCTTCCACTCAGAATATGAAGCAATATTTGTTCTTGCACTATATTATTTCAGCAAGGAAACAAACATTTTCAGAGTTCTCAGACTATCTGACCTCCAGAAATGTGGTTAGAGATTGTGGAGCCTATAATATAACTAGAGGTTACTATTAGAATTTTATCCTATTTTAATTAGTTGTACTTAAGGCAGGGCGTGGTGGCACACACCTTTAATCCCAGCACTCAGGAGGCAGAGGCAAGTGGATCTCTGTGAGTTCGGGGCCAGCCTGTTCTACAAAGTGAGTCCAGGACAGCCAGGGCTACACAGAGAAACCCTGTCTTGAAAAACCTAAAAATAGTTGTGCTTAAAATTTCTAAAAATTTTTGAAGAAATATGAGTGGTTGTCCATTTCCTCATTGTTCAACATTTAGACGTTTGCTTAGCACCCGCCTTCAGAAAAGGCCTTCCTTTGCAGTCCCTCTTGCTTACCCTCTCCGTGGAATGACCTTAAAGACGTAGGGTGGGTGTGGTACGCCTGTGCATGTGTGTTTCTCTGTGTCTATTCCTGGGGGTCTCAGGGCCTTCCCTCACAACCACACCTCCTGCCCTCAGCTGTTTCCAGTTATGTCCCCTCAAGTCTAAGCTCCACCCACAGCTCCACGCCCTCCAGTGCCAGCATTTACTGGTTATGTTGAATGAATTGTGCCTTTCGGCCCTCTGTAACTTCAGGGACTTTTGATCAAATCAGTCAGCATTTTGGCCTTTTGCTGTCCAGTTCCTAGAATCCTGTTGCTATGGCTCCTCCACAGCTTACGCTTAAAGTGAGAATAAGAAAACCACCAGGGCTTCCGGAGAAAGCCCGAAATAGCTTCCTGTGCACTTCAGTGAGGTTTAAAGGAAGAGCAGAAGTTACAAGCTTGCCCTCAATCTGTAGTGGATGGACATTTATCACTTTCTTCAAACTAGTCCAGTGCCTCCTCTGTGTTTACCTTGTGCAGGCTTGATTTTGTTTTGTCACTAGACCGAGAGTCTAGAGCCAGACTTTGTGGTGTCCTCTTGTACCCTGAAGTCCCAAAAGGCGGAGAAACCCAAAAGTTGTTTGGGGAGCCAGTATCTGCGCAGGGACACGGGATTCTGGCCATCCAGATCTGCCGCAGGCTAGCGAGCTGCCATGTTCCCTTTCCTTCCCAGTATCCTTTTGAGACAGGGTTTCATTAAGTTCCCCAAGCAGTCATTGAAATTTCAGTGCTTCTGCCTCACCCTCCCAAGTAGCTAAGACTAAATGTACTTAATTTAATTTAAAGTAGCCCTGCGCTTCCTCCCCAGCCCCTGCCTCCCACAGCCCCAGAAGAGGGGCAGGGAGAAGCCAGGACCAGGGAAACAGAGTTAGGAAGAGGGGTAGACAGCCAGCCAGGGAGGGACTGGCATCTGGAAAATTCTTTCTCTGGTGCCTTAAACAGCAAAACATGTGGTTTGCTTTTTACGTCAGAAGCCACTCCACTGTAGCTGTGCCTAAGGATCGTATAGGAAATATTTAACAGTGGGCATGCTGTGGGCAGTTTGGACCATCCATATAGTTTAATAATGCTTACCGGAGCTGGGCATAGTAGTGCACGCCTTTAATCCCAGCACTTGGGAGACAGAGGCAGGGGATCTTTGTGAGTTCAAGGTCTACAAAATGAGTCCAGGACAGCCAGGGCTCTGTTACACAGAGAAACCTTGTCTTAAAAACAAAACAAAAACCAAAAGCAAAGCAAAACAAAAGATAATGCTTACTGCCTCATTGGTCACAAGGTTTATACTGTGTTCTAGGACACTGCAGACTTCTGTACCTTTCCCACATTTATCACTTTATAATTCCCAGAGAGAAGCTCTGGGGAAATAAGTAAGGACTATTCTCCTCCATGGTATCTTCTAAAAACTTGTGCAGCCACACCGAGTGTCCTTGCACCTGTAGCAAACACTAGGCACTACCAAAATGGAAGATGTAGTTCTTACTTCATTCTGAGGAGGTGCCTGACAGCGGGAGAGTGAAATACAGTGTTAGAGGTTGGTTTAGTTGGTTTAGTAGGGAAGTGCACGCTGGGCTTTTCCTGGAGCTGAGTTTGGTCCCTCATATGTACCCAAAAGAGTGAGTGGGGGTGGGGCTTGCTGGAGTGGAGTGGGCAGGTAGGACATTCTTACCAGGCCTGTGCAGAGGGTTTGCCCAGCTTCCCTTTTGCACTGACTCCTTGTTGCTCCACATCTTATTAAAATTTAATATGTAGAAAAACATCACTCCCCAAAATGGTTTATCGGATAATTTTTTCCCTCTCCCTCTTCTGTTGCGTTGAACCGGTGTTGTTCATGCTCCCTAGGCTGCCCTGGCTTCTGTGCCTAAGAGACTCTTCTGCTTTGTCCTCCCTTGCTCCGAAGTAGCTCCCAAGTGTCATCACACTGCATCTGGCTTCGCTTTGTTCTTTCCATTAAAGTGTTCATTTCCAGGGCAACAAAGTGAAGAATTCATTGTTTCTCATGCTGAGCCATGCAGTGTGTATTTTTATTTTGTTTTGTTTTTTTCCAGACAGGGTTTCTCTGTGTAGCCCTGGCTGTCCTGGACTCACTCTGTAGACCAGGCTGGCCTTAAATTTCACAGAGATCCGCCTGTCTCTGCCTCCCAAGTGTTAGGATTAAACGCATGCAATACCACGCCTGGCTTGTATTTTTTTTATTTCTTTTTATTTTATGTACATTGGTGTTTTGCCTACATGTATGTCTGTGTGAGATTGTTGAATCCCCTGGAACTGGAGTTACAGATGGTTGTGAGCTGCCATGCGGGTGCTGGGAATTGAACCCAGGTCCTCTGCAAGAGCAGCCAGTGCTCTTAACCTCTGAACCATCTCTCCAGCCTGTATTTTTAAATCTTTATTTGTATGTATGTGTGTGTGTGTGCGCGCGCTTGTGTGTCTTAGTGTGTGTGTCTTAATGTGTGTGTCTTAGTGCGTGTATGCCACACATGTTTGGGTGTCCTTGGAGGCCAGAAGGGCCTTGGATCCTGTTGCTAATGTTCCTTCCCTAGGGGATACATATGCAACATCTATCCCCCCTCTTTATGTCCGAACAACAAACTGAGGAATGATTCCAGCAAAGTTTACTCTGGAGAACCAGTGAACTTACTGGGCTTTCTTATGCAGCACAGATGAGTGATTACCTACTTGGGTATGAGTGTTCCTTTCCTAAAAAGCCACACCAGAAAGTCTTCACCCAGCATGGATGCAGCCCCCTTCACTAGTCTTCTGGGCCTACATCCTCCAGTCTCTCCCCAAGGCTGCATGTTGTTAGGACAGAGTTGCATACAGTAGGGAGCTGAACACACAGATGAGGGTCTCATGACTCTTCCCAGTGAGTGCTGGGAACCAAACACCAGTCCTCTGGAAGAGCAGGAAGTGCTCTTAATCCCAGAGCCATCTCTCCAGTCTCTCTCTCTCTCTCTCTCTCTCTCTCTCTCTCTCTCTCTCTCTCTGTGTGTGTGTGTGTGTGTGTACATGCCTGCACACATGAGGGTGTGCAGGTACATACCTGTGCTCATACATGTAGAGACCTGAGGACACTACGTGCCTCTCTTGTACTCTCTGCCTCATTCCTTTAAGGCAGGGTCTCTCTGAAGCTGCAGTTGCTGCTCGGCCTGATCAGTGAGCTCTGGCAACACCAGGGTTATGTGTGCGGCCATGCCCTTCTTTCTACATGACAGTTGTGGCTTTAAACTCATGTCCTCATCCTTGCACACTAAGCACTCTTGCCCACTGAGCCATCTCCTCAGCCCTCAATGTGTGTTTTAGCCCCACTTTTTTTCTTATTCTAGAAACACAGGGGTCCATGGGTGACGGGGTTAAGGTCTACACTCAACAAGAAAGGCATGACACCGAAAAGTATGGAATGCTCTACAAATTTGCATGTGGGCCATGCTAATCTTCCCTGTATCATCCCACTTTTAAAGTGGAATGCTCAAGCTAATGCTTTAACCCCATTGTGTACTATCCACACTCCCAACGCTCCGTGGTCTTATATGATTAGAAGCCCCATCCTGGACAGAGGAGGATTGTGTAGCTGGTCTTTGCTACTTTGTGGGTTCTTTTTTTTTCCCCACCCTTTATCTCCACCCCCTCCTCCATTTCACCCTGTATCACTATTTAGGAGAGAAAGAAGGATGGAGGAGAGAGAGATCCTTGAATCTAATGTCTTCTTGTTTCTTCTTTGAGCGCCAGCCCTGCCTCTCAGGTCCTAGCATTTATATACGCTCTGGAAAGTTCCCTGATTTCCAAATGTCACACAATAGCAGAAACTATCTGAGCAGGCACACCCACGCCTCTTCTAGAGCACAAGGCAAATCATAGCCAGCTGCTGGGGACAGTCCAAAGCAGCCCCATATCCCACACACCTAGGATCAAAACGAAAGCACAATCGTATAGTATTTCTGTGTTTTTAAAGAAACCAAAATTCAAGAATTCTCACTACAGATTTGGAATGAGAAAGGTACTATTTGAGGTAAACGTGTGCTAAGGGTATGCTCAGTGTTCAGGAGGTTCACTTCCTCATGTGAGCTATGCCAGGGACTTATAGGAACGTAAAGTCACTACTGCTACGATGAATGTGTCTTCTCTGTTCCTCATGCTTCCCCTCAGTATGCACACAGAGCCTTTGCAGTAGTAGGAAGTATTCTTCATGCTGGGAGGGGAATTGCGGAGCAGCCTGCCTCATTCCTACACCCCAACCCAAGGGAAGCCCAAAGCTAGCGAAATCCTCAGGCAGGCCCCTCCCTAAGGCTGATCGGAAAGTCTCCAGTCTTTGACGTAGATTCTAAGTCTTAGAAGGACATTATTTCTTTCCCCTAATGCCTGTACCTCAGGTGCCAGACCCAAAATGCTTTTTATTTTACAATAATTGTAGCAAAGCCACCAATATCTCGGATTTTGTAAGATTTTGAGCACTGTTTCATTCTGAAAACCAGGATCACCCTATTGCTTCTATAGGTAAGTACTGGAGAGTCACAGCCAGTACCTGTCAATGGGTGCCGCCAAAACCTGCAGCTTGAACTTGAATTCCTATAAACTGTCTCAGGACAATCTCCCTCGCTAAGTGGCAGCGGAGAGGTATCTGTGCAGACTCCTGAGTCCACCCAGGACCTAAGGAGCAAGAAGGGACTTAAAAGTCGCATACATCGTCCTAAGGGTAGTTTTGGCAGTCCGGTAAGGGTACCAACAAACGACCGGCACAGCAACCTGGAGGAGTGTGCATCAGCCTTTGGGAAACCGGCCGGGCGCTGGTGCACACACAGTAGGGGAGACAATGCCCTTTACTGTTACTGCTCCCGTGCACTGGTCACAGCCTCTAATCGCCACCGAAAGTATTCACTTTCAAGGTCTAGGCCTGTCTGAAGTGAGGTGAGGCCGAGCTGCAGCAGAGGGCTGGGATTCTACTGAGACTTCAGGGAAACCTCCCACTGTGTCCCCCGGGGGGCCGGGCCCCTTCCCTCGGGAAGGCAGGGGGAGCGCCGGGGGTTGCGACACCCACGTCTTCCTGGCTGTCAGTCTCCCGGCGCCCCACGATTGCAGGTAGAGGCGCCCCCCTCCCGCGGTTCTCGCGGCTAGGGAGGAGGGGCTGGGCTCCGAGCGCCCGCCCCTCCATCTATCACATGGCCGGAGAGTCACAAAAACAACAGCTTTGGCCAAGACGGTGACTTCAGGAAGGGAGCCCAGGGTCCTCGCCGCCAGCCCCCCTCCCCATGGAGGACAGTTTTCTGGAATCGTTCGGGAGGCTGAGCCTCCAACAGCGGCGGCAGCAGCAGCAGCCGCCTCCTCCTCGACCGCCACCCGCTCGGGGGCCACCTCCGCGCCGCCACAGCTTTAGGAAACACCTCTACCTCCTGCGCGGCCTCCCGGGCTCGGGGAAAACCACGCTGGCCAGGTAATGACAGCGGCCTGGCGCCACACGCGCGCCCCTGCCCCGAGCGGCTCCGCGCGCCGCCCCTGCCCTTGCCCCGCGCGCCCGGGAGCTTTGCTGCGCGCCGGCCCGGGAGGATGGACCTCGGCACTGCGCCTTGCGCAAGCCCCAGACGCCGCCGGCCCTTCCCCGCCGCGCCTGGCCTGGTGGCCTCCCGGCCGAGGCAACCTTCGTCGTCCCGTCCCCCCCACCCCCCAACCCCAAGCCCCGGGTCGGGGACGGCTCTTCGGGAAAAGCTGGTGGCGGACTGCAGAGAAACCCGCTCCCCGGCCGCTTGGCGCGCAGAGCAGCCGCCACGGTGCAGTCAACAGGCGCCGTCACCGGAGCGAGTTCGGGGGTCTGTGGGGGTGGGTGTACGGGGCGGGGGTCCGCGCTGCCTGCGTCTGCTTTGGCGGCTGCGAAGGAGCACGGGTGCTCTGGGGAGGGGGGGTCTGCTGGCGACGCCACCACCGACCGTCACCGGCACCTCTCCGCGGGCGCCCAGATCCGTTCACTTGCCAATTGCGTAAGCGGCCCTCCCCGGTACCCGGTCCGAGAGAAGTGCGCGGGCTGGCTGCCTGCTGCACCTTGCTAGGCCCGCCGCTCCAGCCTGAACGCCCGCCCTCCACTCCCTGCCCTGCGCTTGGTGTTCCAGCAACGTTGGACCGTTTCCTCTCCTTGCTCTGGTTGACGATGCTGGCCCTCCCTGCCTTGGCTTGCCCACCGCCGCCCTTTGCCCGACTGATTCCGCTAGTCTTTTCAAACCGGTTCTGTTACCTCCCCTCGCAGCTGCCTCACCCTGCCGTAGAAGCCGCCCTTCTCAGCGCCTTGGTTCCTGTTTACATCTCTGTGACTGCGCTTAGTTTTCCCCGGGAAGATAGGGGCCGCGTCTTACCCTCCATGAACACTATCAGGCGCGCCCTAGTCACTGGCCACCTGTGAGCTTTCCATCTCATCAGATAAGGCTAGCCATAGGACCCCGGAACCGCTGAAGAATCAAGGTGGCCTGCGGTCACATGCTGATTTCCATGGCATCAGGTAGTGAACATAGGGGGAGGGCCTGAGGCTTTTGGATGTGGTTGCTGGGGTAACCGAGATGGCCGGGGGAAGGGGCTGACATTTGTGATTGTGGTGTTCTAGTTGTACATTTGTGGAGTAGAAGTATCCATTTAACGAACATTGCCACGGGATAGGTGACTTGATACCACACTTGGTACCTTTTCCTAAGACACACTTCTGGAGGTCCTTTCGGGAGGCTCCTGGCAGTGGTGGGTTGGGTGCTGTGGGGAGCCTCCTTGGAGCCACGCACAGCAATTCACGGTGGGGCCATCTGTTACCAGGTGTTTTGGGATGCCGAATCTTGTTCGATTTCACTTTCACTTTGCAGCCTGTCACCCTGGCATCACACACTGAAAGTCAGGGAAGGCAGTAACTTTTGGCCCTTGTCATCTCTAACCGTGCTGAGAAAGGAAGTGCTATGAGGGTCGGAGAATGGGAAAGAGCGGAGGGCGACTCTGGAAAGGCAGGGAGGACTTGGCCCTTGTGGTCCTTTAAGGGTCCTTTATACTTCTAGGTTTTTAATTCCTGCTTGACATGTTGACTAAGCAGAAGACTGGGACAAGAGAACATCTCATTAAACACCTGTGGGGACAGAGGGGGTGAGCCCATGGCCTGAAAGCGGAAGCCTGCTGTAGATCCACCCCATCACTAGTTAGCTGCTGTGTTCAGCTGTCCTTCTGCCCCTCTGTGGCTACTGAGAGGTGATTAAGGGCTGGAGAGATGGCTCAGCCGTTAAAGGCTAGGCTCACAACCAAATATATAAGAGAGGTGATTAAGTTTGAGGGTCTAATGGGGATTGTTCACTTAACCTCCCGTTGCCAGACCTAAAAGTGGCTGGCTAAAGCCAGGTTCTGGCTTCAGAGCCTTGCAAGCCCTGCCGCTCACTAACTGTCACTCATACACCTGTTCCAACGCGCCTCAGTTTCCTCTCCTTTTCAGTGGGGGCTACCAGCTGGACCAGCTCTTTCTGCTTTAGAGGGAGTTGTGAAGGTGGAAACAGTAAGGAGGCCCTCCAAAACTTTAAGGTTGAAGGTCTATAATTTTGGGGAGGTATGGTCACTGGTTAGGTGTCTGATAGGCTGAGAGGAGCCCTCTGAGTTACCGAGGCAAAGGCTGGCTGTGATGTGAAGCTGGGAGCCCCCACTGTGCTGGGCTTGCACGCCTCCTGGTGGGTTGTGGTCTTATATGAAATTCAGGGGGGAGGGGGAGGAGGGGAGAGATGCAGCAAGTAAGAACTAGAAGTCACTGCACAGCCTTTCCCAATCGTGTTGAGGAGAATGGAAGATTGCTTGAAAATACACTTGTGTAGAACACAGAAACTGTAAGGTTACTGTGTACTTGCTGGATTCTGAGAGTTGTTTTCTCCACATTTTTCTATAATTAACTTGTATTTCTTAAATCAGACTAATAAACCCTTTTCCTTTAACATTGGAGGAAGTTAGTTTTTGCAAATATGGGCTCATCTTTTCCTGCTTAACCTTTATATCTCGTTTGATTAAATAATGAATAAAAATCTCTTTTAAAAAATAGGATATGTCTTGTCTTTCAAGTCAACATTATATTCCAGAATCTTCTCTTACGTCTTCTCATGTGTCCAAGTGGCTGGGATACAGAAAACATCTTTCTGAATTCTTTGGATTTTTTTTAAAGTTGGGTGTTGTCTGGTTTAGACCTTTTTAACCACATCATAGTACTCCAGCTGGTGCACTCTCTAAGTCTGCATTAGTATCTGTTCTCAGTTAAGCAGCATTTGGGGATGGGTGGTTACTGCAGACTCTGATTCCAGTCTGGGAACTTATCCTGAGGAAATGCTTGGACAAGCATGTGGACACAGAGGAATATTCATCAGAAATTTTTGTGTGACAGAAAAAAATGCAAGACAACTTAAATGTTAAATATATTTAATGATGGAAGTGTATATATATATATATATATATATAATATATAGAATTATATATATACATATAATTAAAAGCCTGTCTTAAAGATACACACAGGCTGAGGCTGTAGTCCAGTAGGTAGCATGTTTGCTGGCATGCACAAAGCCCTGGATTCCATTCCCAGCACCACAGACACCAGCTGTGGTGATATACACCTGAGATTCTAGCACTCGGGAAGGAAAGGCAGGAGGATCATGAGTTCAGGGTCATCTTTGGCTACACAGTGAGTTTGAGACTAGCCTGGGATATCCGAGATCCTGTCTCAAAAATGAAAAATGAACAAAGAAGAAAGCTACATACAGACACATCCCATTTTATGGTCAAAGAAAGAGGTCTGTATAGACTCTTAGAGGGGGAAAAAAAACTGTATGAGGAGATAAGTACCCACCCAAAGGTGCTGACTTTTTCTAGTGGGATCAGAGACTTTTCCCTCATTTGCTTTCCAATTTTCAGCAACAGTTATGTGTTGCTTGGTAACGTTAAAAAAAAAGACTTTTGAAAAATATGTGTATATTTGTTTTGCCTGAACATATATATGTTTACCATATGTGTGCCTGGTGCCTAAAGAGGTCAGGAAACCGCACTTCGTCCTCTGCAACTAGAGTTACAGATGGTTATGAACCATCAGGTGGGTGCTGGGAACCGAACCGGGCCCTCCGAAGAGCAAAGAGTGCTCTTAACCGCTGAGCCACCCCTCCAGCCCACTTGGTGGCTTTTTAGAGTTGAAAAACCCAGGCACAGTTAGGTAAGAAGTTTTGTTTAATGACTTGGCTAACTATGTCGTTGTCTCAATGAAAAGTCTCTCGTAGGTTGATTTCCAGTTGGACGCCCGCTAGGAAACTCACTCACAAGGAGATGAAATTTCAAGGACTGTGGCATTTTACCTTGATTCCTTACCACCAGAGAGTCTTCTCCATTGGCACAAGCCAACCCTGCAAATACATCCATCGTGAAGATCGTGGGTAGCGTAGTAAACACGGAGGCTGTGGGATCTGAGTGCCAGCCCCGGAGCCGGCACTAGTCGCTAGCTAATCAGCGGTGACCGTGTTCCCTTGCTTACTGAGATTTATACTCACTAGGGCTACAGAAGGTGCCTATCTCAGAGTCACAAGCAGGAACAAACAAGTAACAGTCAGTTCTATCTTGTAGATAAGCAGGGCGCCATGGCAACCTCACACTTGTGCCCACTATGGAAGGGAAGCCTGTGCAGAGAGTGAACTCCAGTTAAGGAAAGAGTTTTCCTCCTTGTGGAGGTGGTTCTTGTCTTGGCCTTTCATGAAGACTGGGAAGAGTGGAGATGGGAAAAAGCCAGTTGATCTGCTGGGCTTGACTAAAGGGGAATTTCATAGCAGCGAATCCACTAGCTAGGTAGGTCAGGGCAGGATCCTGGAGACAATTAAGCGATGGACAGGGGGCCCAGGAGATGGCTTCTCAGCAGGGGAAGTCCTTGCTGTGTAGACCTGAAAACCTGGGTTCAATCCCTTGGGCCCACAAAAGGAGGGAAAGAGCTGAGTCTACGAAAGTGCCTTCTGGTCACCACTGTCTTTGTGGTACACCATGTCTCTTTCTCTCTCTCTCACACACACACACACACACACACAAATAATAAAAATTTTAAGCGGGATAGTAGAACTAGAGAGTTCCAGTCCTGAGACCCTTTGGCCCTTGGCCTTGTAGTCCAGGACTCTGTGTGTGTCATTGTGTTTGATCGTGTGTGTGTGTGTGTGTGTGTGTGTGTGTGTGTGTGTTGCTTAAATATCTGCTGTGTTTATTTTCAACTCTTTAAGGGATACAGATCAGAACACATTCAGCAACTGTCACTATATTTCTTTATTTTATTTAATCACCCTGGACAGAAGCTGCCCCTTGGCAATAAAGCCTTTCTCCTTTGTTCTGCAGCCTCTGAGTTACTGGGTGTCTCTGTGTTCTTGCTTGTCTAAGTGTGTCATGTATGTGGATCGTAAGCATTTGTCCTTTGCCTCACTTAGAATACTGTTCTGAGGTTCCTGCTTGTGCCCTATATGAGAACGTCATAATTTTGTGTCTGAATAAAATATGCCATTGTGTGGTTATCCAAGTAGAGTGTCTTTGCGAAATGCAATAGGAGTCTTTCTGTTCATTTGTTCGTTCAAGTGGCCTTGTTTGAAAAATTAAACATCTTATTCTTCTGTCAGTTCCCTGGAATTTTTTTCCCCTTTGCATCTTTACCTGTCAGTCAGAGCCAGGTCTAGCAACCACACAGTTGGTCACATGCTGTTCCCTTTGTGATCTTCTACTGACTGGCTCCCTCACACACTGAACTCCTTTCTCCTCATTCACACCCCCAGGTATTTCTCAGGACGTGGAAGGATGCTTCAGATGAGGAGAAAGGCATGCTAACAGAACTGAGAACAGGGACCACTTTATGGATTGGGCAATGGCTCTCCTTAACAAAAGGAAGGCCAAGACAGGGAGTTTACAGTATTTCAAACCTCTGGTCATTTAGGCCACTTTGAAAAAAGATCACAAGCATGTCCGGCATTTCATGGTTTTCCAAAATTTCACTAACTAGGATCCTCTCATTACTGCCTCTGGAGGTTACATAAATGGAAACTATGTGCCATACTTGTTTTACAAAGAGTTGGAATTCATAGTAACATATGGGTTTATATTCATTCACCAAAAGGCCATGTCAGGGAAAGTGGCCCCTGCAGTTGAGGAACCTCATCACATGGTTCCTGGCACTGATGGGGACATGGGGGAAGACCAGCTGATGTGGGTGCCTGGTACTGCAGGTGTGGGCTGTGATTTGAGAGGAAGTAGAAGAAGGAAGTAGGAAGGAAGAGGAAGAACTTCACTGGAAAGGCTAGGGAGGTGCCTAAGAAGCTCCTAGAGTGTTCATCTAACTAAGCCCAAGATTCAAAGCTCTGCCATGTTGAACATCTCGATCAAGGCCTCAGGGCTGAATGCATTCCCACGTTTGTTTTTCAATACTTGGGGTTAAATCGAGGGCCCCACACACGACAGGCAAGCATACTACCACAGACCTTGGTCCCCAGGCCTGAACCAGAGCACAGGAAGAGGTTAGTGGGAGGGGTCTGACAAGAATCTGATGAAACACTAAGTGTGGTAGAAAACCCTTCAGGCCACTGTTAGGGGGCTAATTTAGCCTGGATTTCAAGTAACAGGGTAAGGAAGCTGCATCTTACTAGTAATTAATAAGAGATGTTTCTCCTAATTACAAATATTACCAAGAAATGTCTTGGTTTTGCTAATGCGCTCCACTGGGAGATGAGATGTAAGTGTTGGTATTTACACCAACCGTGGTGTGCCAACCACAGGGGAATGCCAGCTCCCGAGCCTCTAGATCGGCTTACATGACAGTGCGCTCGTGATTTCCTTCATCCTAGTGTTCCTGTGAAATGGTGACAAAACGATGCTTCTCCAGAGCCATTTGGACTCTGACAAATACAGTGTGACATCATCATCATTATTATTATTATAGGTTTTTTGAGACAGGGTTTCTCTGTGTAGCCCTGGCTGTCCTGGACTCACTCTGTAGTCCAGGCTGGCCTCGAACTCACAGATATCCACCTGCCTCTGCTTCCCAAGTGCTGGGATTAAAGGTGTGCGCCACCGCCGCCCAGCTGTGACATTATTTTTTGGTCCCTTCAAGTCATCTAGAATCTGCCTAACCCTGCAGGACTGGGGAAAACAGTGTGAGAACCAAGTAACCGTGAGAAAGGTTCCTTGCTGCATCTTGTGCGTGGCTTGGGGAAAAGGCTCTCTGTTGTATCAAGGTAGGAATCCAGGGAGAGGAGGGGAGACATGGAGAAGGGTCCAGCACACAGAGATTAGGTTCTTCTAAGGTTTCTTCATTTTTTTTTTTTTTGGATGTTTGTCTGCATGTATGCATTCGCAGGGTATGTGGTCATACAGTGGCCAGAAGAGGGCGTCAGGTCCCCTGGAACTGGAGTCACAGATGGTTGTGAGCCACCATGTGGTTGCTGGGAACTGAACCCAGATCCCCTGCAAGAGCAACCAAGTGCTCTTAATCCCTGAGCCACCTCTCCATCCCCAACTTTGTGAAAAGCAAAGTTCATACATAGGAAAGCTGTGTTTAGGGGCACGGACCACTTACGCAGTGGTGAGCTCATGGGGGGCCTTTCAGAGGCGGAAGTTCCTCCACCCACATCCCACAGTTATGGGACACTATGTTGCAGTGTGATAGTAAAGCTGAGGTCTTTCAGAGCCAGGGATACAAGGAGGGGTTTTCTATGCCTCTCTGCCATCTATGGAAACTCTGCAGCATCCCATAGGCTTGTTTTTGTAGACTCTTTTTGTAAGCACCTGCCCCTGCCCCGAAACACACCTTTGTACTAGTACTAGAAATGGGAGTTTCATGAGATGTGATGTAAGTTCTCTGAGTGAAGAACTATATGTAAGCTCGGTGTGTTATGTACCTGTAACAGCACTTACTGGGGCTGAGGCAGGAGGATTGCTGTAAGTTCCAGGCCAACCTGTCTCTCAACAAACAGACCTTATTTTCTATCCCGCTTCTAAAAGAAGCCCTGCATCTGGCAGGAATTCACCAAAGAGTTGCCGAGTGGAGTTGCTGGGGTGCTGGGATGCCCATTAGGAATGGCACTGCACAGGGGCTGGGAGGATGGCATGGAAGAAATGCTACCAAAGTTCAATGATAGACATGCAAGATTGTCATCATCGGGGCTGGATGTTCCTCAGAGGTCCTGGGTTCATTCCCAGAATCCATATGGAGGCTCACAACCATCTGTGACTCCAGTCCCAGGGGATCAGACACCCTCTTGTGATTTCCACAGGCATCAGGCAGAAACAGGATGCAGGCATGTGCGTGCACACACACACACACACACACACACACACACACACGAGGCACATATACAGGTCAATTTATTTTTTTTAATTAAGGAAGCATCAAAATAAAACCCAGAGTGGTATCTGCAGGCTAAGACACATGCCAGACCGTGTTTGTGTGGTTGCATGTCGCCAATATCTGAGACAATAAACCACACTGTCTCAGAGCTGGCAGGACTCTCAGTGTAGGAACACCACGCAGCCTTGTTCTTTCTTGACCCGAAGTAAAATTCTGGCAATGCCGCTTGGGAACTCTGAACCTTGGCTAGCTATTTAGTCTCTTCAAGCAGCAGTTTCCTTATCTGTGAACTGGAAGGACTATTACTGACTTCACGAAAGTGTTACAAAGGTTAAGGAGAGCTCACACACACCAAGGTCTTTGTTTCCTACTGACTTCTTTGGAAAAGCAACTGCACCTGCCATAGACCAAGAAAGAGATATATTTTTAGTTGACATTGTTCAGAAACACTTCTGCAACAACAACAACAAAACCCTAAAACTATAAATCTTATAAAGGAAATGTTCTCAACCACAAATATAATAAAAACATTAGAAAAGAAGGCAAGAAGATACGATCCAAACATAGGAACAAAGTGACAAGTCCAACGACAGCTCTAGTTCTATGCAGTCATTTGGCAGAGTGTGGAACGTGTAAACGGTGAAGAATCAAATACTTAGGTAATAGTTTGGGGACATCCGGGGTCCTGGGTAAGAAACTAATCAAGTTAGATCCTTAACCAGTACTATATATAAGCAAAATTTCAGATGGACTGAGGACAAGATGTAATAGAATATAGGCATGCTAACATAATCTTGGGGTGATAAAGACTGTTCTAACGTAACATCAAAGGCATGGATTTGAAAATAAAATATGCTATACGTGATTTGAGTACATTTGCAAAGATTTAAACTTAATCTAGAGATTACTGTAAAGTTAAGAAGCAATTGCTCTGTTCTATAGGAAATTGAAATTCAGTAGGATAAACCTCCCCTGAGGGCCCTGTGATCAACACACAGGAGGAAATGGTCTCCCGTTGAGGGACAACTGTTAAGTAAACTGTGGCGAACCCCGTGAACAAGCATAAGCTGTCATGCATGGAAATGTCACAAAAGAAAATCTCAGTGTGAGAAAAAATTTGCTATTAAAAAAAAAAACTACTGGTAAAAACTTGTATGCTTTATATCATACTCAGGTTTTTAAATACAAGATGAAATTTTAAAAATGTAGTCTCAGTGTCATGGTGCACATCTTTAATGCCGACACTTGGAAGGCCTCGGAGGCAAGCTGATCTCTGTGAGTTCCAGGCCAGTGAGACTCTGTCTCCAAAATGAAACAAATAAAATAAAATTTGGGGTCGGTAATGCCACTTGCCACCAAGCCTTAAGGACCTAGTTATCAAACTGGAATGCAAATGGTGGTGGGAGAGAAATGACCTTTGACCTCACACATGCACACATATACACACACACACACACACACACACACAATAAATAAGTGAAAAGGTGATTTAAAGAGTTTTAAAAATGTATCCTAGAAAGAAGACCAAATGTAACAAATTACTGTTACAGGGAGGAATATGGGAGCCCACCCTTTCTTTTGGGCACTTTAATGTTTCAGTGTGTGTCTTTGCTGATTAGGAAAAATGATACTTTTCATAAGCAGAGACAGAGGAGCCAGCTAGAAGCATAACATTAGCTACACTCGGGACAGTTGGAGCATCATAAAGACCAATGAGGACTGGGTGTTGTGGCATGTGCCTGTGATCCCAGCATTTGGGAAGTAGAGGCAGGAGGATTGGCCATGAGTATGAGGCCCGCCTGGCCTGCATAGTGAACTTTAAAAACCTTTCAGAGCTATACAGCAAGCAAGCAAGCCAAGTGTAGGATAGCTGGGATAGTGGCCTGCCCGCCCAACACTTGAGATTCTGAGGCGAAAGGATTATCCATCCAAAAGTAGCTTGGGCCACAGAACAATAAGTAAATAAAGAAGGTAAAGACCATGAAAAGAGGAGAGAGAAGGCTCCTTATAAAGCAACTCTACCTAGAAGACATGAAAAGAATTTCAAACAAGAAAATCCAGATTCCACAATCTCCACCTGACTTGTGTAGGTTGTACAGGGAATCCAGGACTGTCACGTGGTCCTTAGTTTGTGCTTACACATTAGTATCGCTAAGGTAACCAGCGACCTTATTTCACAGTGGACGCTCGCCTTTTAGCCCAGTGTCTGCACGGGCACAATGGGCGGGGCCTCACTTGAGATCAGGAAAAAACATCTGTCCTCCGGATCGCCCTTCCAAAAATGTCTAGTCTGGACCCAGTCCTGAGCAAACAACCACAGACTCATCTGGACTCTTCTGGAAGGAACTAGTGACATGAGGAGAGTTTTAAATGAAAGAGTGCAGTAAGACATACTTACCAAATGTACTACTTGAAATGAACGAAAATCATTTTGGGAACTATAAGAGAAAAAAAAATTAAATATTTGAGCTGGAGAGATGGCTCAGAAGTTAAGAGCACTCTGTGCTCTTTCACAGGTCCTGAGTTCAATTCCCAGCACCCACATGGTGGGTCACAACCATCTATAATGGGATCTGGTGCCCTCTTCTGGCCTGCAGGCATACATGAAGACAGAACACTATATACATAATAAACAAATAAAATCTTTTAAAAAACTAAATATTTAAATGTAAAATGAATTAAAGTAATTTTCAATTATGAGACTATGAGAAAAACAATCTGAAATCTTTATATCGTGTATTCCACTAATCTTGAGATGTGATAATGCCACTGTGGTTATGTAGAAGAATGTTGGGAGATACCTAGCAAGGAAGCCAGGAGTCTAACGCACCATGACAGCTGCTTGTTTTCATCAGAAATAGAAGAGACAGAACAATTAAGACCAAATATGACAATCTAGTGACTGCAGACAGAGGGTGAGCACTATTCATTGTGCTGTGTCCCCCCATCTGTAAATAATTTTGAAATTTACTAAATAGAAGTTGTGGGCAGGGAAAAAACAAAAAGAATTAAAAGGTAGAGGAAATGAAGTTTAAGGGACATGGTGACCAGCAATGATGTGTGGGTCTTTTCGGCTCCTGACCCAAACAATTCAGTTCTAGGGAGGCCTTAGTGAGGTGACCACCGGGGTTGTTTAATGCAGTGACAGTGGCCCACGCTGGGTCATGAATAGGGACTCTGCCCACCAATGAATGTGTGAAAATATAAAGTCAGGGTACAAGAAGAGTTACACAGTAACTGTTGGGCCTTCCCAGCCAGTGGTCACCAGCTGATAGACGCCCATGAGGTCATCATTCCTGGCGGTTATATGATCGTGGGGTATAAATTATGAAATTCAGATTAGCGCCTGAGTTTCTCTGGTAATTTTAGCGAACTGGGGGAGGGCAGTGGAGGAGGGGAGGCTACATGGAAGTAATTGTCTATTTCCTCCCTTTTCTTCTGTTTTTTTATTTGCACAACTTCCCCAATGCATGAGGCTCCCGACCACCTGTAGGCATGGCCCCCATCTCTCCAAGCCGGTGGAATGGCATTTATTACCCACACTTAAGTCCAGTGGGTCTAATCGGTCTAATCAGCTCTGCTTAGTTAGTGTTTCTACTCTCTTGAATTTTCAAGATGTTCCTATGGCCTCTGGTGCTAATTTGACATTCAGATAAAAGTAAAGACAAAAATTTCCAAAGGGTTAGACCAAAGGGGGAAAACTCACTGGCGCTAGATACTCTCAGTTCTGTCTGCTAGTTTCCTGGCAGGACCATGAAGCCCACAGTCAGATGTATCTCAGGAATCGTGAGCTGGTGCTGGCCTGTGGTGGGCCTCAGCAATTTTACTCTGAGTAAAATAATCACAATCAAAAAGGACAGCGAATTTATGTCTTGTCTGTTTTCTAGAAGGCACTAAGCAACAAATAAAGTGTGAAGTGAACACTAGGTCTTAAAGTCAGCTTAGGGAAAACATTAGAAACTTAAAACTTCTGTCCATAGTGTAAGCCACAAAGAGCAAAGCAGGAGTCCATGAGGATCACACATTTAAAGAAAACCTCATCCCTGAAAAGGCTCAACAAACCAGACCTATGAACGGTCAGTGACAAAGACAGGTGAGACTAGTCTAGAAGGGACAGTAGATGGCGGGGGGGGGGGATCCCAAAAGAAAATAAGCCTTTGGTTTCAATTGTCACTTAGCACACAGGAGAAATGCACACTGGAGAAAGTGCCTCCCTCTAAACAGTAGACTCCATTAGAACAAGTAGCATGTGTGAAATTCCTCCACATTTTTAGTGCTCACCAGTATCTCCAAAATGAAAATACCCATCTATGAGATTGCTTCCAGCACTCCCTTCTCCCTCTAAGGGGCTTTGTGGCTGACTGTATCGGAGGCCAGGACTCGGATGTGGGGTCTGACCTTTCCAGCTGCGTGTCTTCAAGCTCAATGAATATTCCCCGTGGACACTGACTCTTTGTCCTCTGGCTACTTCACTTCAGTCTCTATACCTGTGGGTGAGTGAGAGTTGCCTTATTTCCGGTGTCCCCAACTCCTTTAAGAACTTGAAACTCACGCCGGGCATTGGTGGCTCATGCCTTTAATCCCAGCACTTGGGAGGCAGAGGCAGGCAGATCTCTGTGAGTTCAAGGCCAGCCTGGTCTACAAAGTGAGTCCAGGACAGCCAGGCTGTTACACAGAGAAACCCTGTCTCGAAAAACAAAACAAAACAAAAAAGAACTTGAAACTGATTTCCAACCTGTCATGGAGGTGAGCAGAGTTAATTCACTATGCCTGACCCAACGTGGCGTCCACTCATGCCTTCCTGCAAAAATGCCCTCTCCCAAAGGGCCTGGAGATAGGGGGCCAGTGACAGCCAGCCCACCAGAAGCCCACAGGAAGCTTGCACTCTCGGTGTGAAGGACACCAGGCAAGACCAGAGCTCTTGGACTGACTCCAGCCCAAACTGTGACTCCAAAACCAGTTCCTTCCCCCTTCCATACAACAGACTTTCCATATGTGGGGAACAGCAGGATCCTTTTGTAGCGTTTTTACTCTGACCCTGTCCACGTGGATGATCTTTGCTCTCCTGGCATGGTTTCCATAGTTGGCTGTCACACTTTGGACTGCTTCCAGCTTGCCAAACCTCTCTTAAAACTTTGTGTCCAGCATTTCTAATGATTTACTACAATGGATCTATAGTGGTTTTTCTCTACCCGGGTGTGTCGCTCTTGCCTTCTCTTTTTTTTTTTTTTTTAAACATTTATTTATTTATTTATTTATTATGTATACAGTATTTGCTCTATATATATGCCTGGGCAGCAGATCTCAATGTAGATGGCTGTGAGCCACCATGTGGTTGCTGGGAATTGAACTCAGGACCTTTGGAAGAACAGCCAGTGCTCTTAACCTCTGAGCCACCTCTCCGGCCCGCTCTTGCCTTCTCTTATCCCCTTTCACAAGAGCTAAAAGCTCCCTCCTCTCTCAAGGTCTAAGCCAAATGTTATCTTTTGCAATGTTTCCCTTGTCAAAATGTTGATGTTTCTGGCCCAAATTCTCTGTGTTGTGTTGGTACAACATGTACCACACAAACTGTACAGGAGGCCTGGCCCCATGGAAAGCTCATACATTCTTGTTTTTTTTTTTTTTTTGTTTTTCAAGACAGGGTTTCTCTGTGTAGCCCTGGCTGTCCTGGACTCAATTTGTAGACCAGGCTGGCCTCGAACTCGCAAAGATCCGCCTGCCTCTGCCTCCCAAGTGCTGGGATTAAAGGTGTGCGCCACCACTGCCCGGCTCTCATACATTCTTGAAAGTAACTACTTTTAGTTTTTGTACCCTAACACTTCATGTAGCACTTGGTGTCTGGCCATTGTCAATCAGGATTTAATACACTGTCTAACTGATCCTAGTCCTTTGATCTAGGAACCTATTGTCTCAGGGCTGGCCAGTGCTCTTAACCTCTGAGCCATCTCTCCAGCCCCAAGATTCCTGGCACCCACATGGCAGTGCACAGCTGTAACTTCAGCTCCAGGAGATCTGAGGCCCTCTTCTGGCTTCCACGGTCACACGTGCAGTAGGCAAATAAAAATAAACCATAAAATGAAATCTGTGCCTATATTCTCTCACAAGTCTACCTACCAAGGACAGTCAGGTTGCTGTTGAAAATCAAGATACTCATTGGATTCCCCATGCGCCACCAGAGACTGTAACAAAGTGCATTTACTTTGTCTTTAATTCGAATTCTGCTGTCATGCCCGCTGAAGGATTCAGGTAGAGACCTTTGCTTTTCTGTTTCTGGGATGTGCATTTATGGACATTTCAAAGTGGAAGTTCTTAACCTCTTCCCCCTCTCACACCCACTGGAACACCTAAAAAGCCCCACGGGCTCAGGTGACCAGTATCCCCGGCCTGTCGTCGGTCTGGGTTGGGTAAGTTATTGCTAATATAGTAGCAGGTGCTCCGCACAGATGTTAAGCACTTCGTCCTCTACAAAGCGCTCTCCCTCAGGTCTTAGGATTGTCCTGTGTCTTATAATTGGGAAAATAAGTTTAGATCGCTGAGTTTCAGACAGACAGCTGCAGTGAACACAGGAGGATGGAGCCCAGCTCTGCAGCTCCATATTCTTGCTGAATTAAGATAACCTACCTCTGTCTCTCCTGAGAACAGAAACTGAAAGGCTCGCAGTGCCTCTGCCTGCTTTTCTCCTCGTATTCCCCGCCCTGGTTACTCTCCCCACAACTGTAGGAGTGGTTTTTGTTCACCGGCAGACTCTGTTGTGCCGCAGGCCCTGCATCTCCAGATAATCAGCTTCTGTGTTTTGTTTTGTTTTACAAGGAGGCAATTTGGCACCAACTCAGTCACTATTTGATTTGATAGTACCTGCTCAAAAATATAATGCAACCCAAGCAACCCCAAGTAGAAACGTCTCCTTTGACATTCTTTCCTATAGAACCTAACTCCCCTTTCTGTTTTGCATAAAGGGACTGGCTCTCTGTGATATTGTTTTCTGTGACATTTTCATATTTAGACCCGGAGTGGAAGAGTTAAGGTGACATGGGGACATTATCCGGTTCACCTCTTTCCTTCTCTTGTGCTTTCTCCATTGGTTTAGGTATTGTTAGGACTCAGAGGGTAGCTCACACACATCTCCTTTATCCACATTTCATACCTCAGCGAGAACTAGTTCTCAGATGGGTCCTTACAGAGATCAGAGCTCCGAGGAATGGGACCCAGGACAGGTAAGAGTTTAGGGGCCAAGGGAAGGGCTGCAGCGTGGGGGCATGGTGCCCGACGGGCGGTGTGGGAGGGCACTGGCGCCTTGGAGAGGAGTGGCCCTGGTAACTGATGTCTGCCAGGAAACTGTCACTATGCCTTCGACTTAGCCTTGGAGTTCCAGTTAATCCTGTACGTTGCAGGGGGCAGTGGCCATGACCAGTGACCTCTCACTTTCAAGGACTGGCAACATACCAGTGGCCTTTCAGCCTTCTGCCTCCTGTTGAGAAGTGATGGTCTCCCGAGATAATCGGTTCTCCTTCTAAGTGAAGGTGGACATTCAAAGCATGGAGATCTCAGAGTGACACCTGCTGTTAAGGATGGACGGGAACTGTTCTGCCAGGAGCACGTGTGACGGGGAAACCCGTCTTCTGTCTCTCCGCTTTGCAGACAGCTGCAGCGCGATTTTCCCAGGGCCCTGATTTTCAGCACCGACGATTTTTTCTTCAGGGAAGATGGCGCCTATGAGTTCAACCCTGACTTCTTGGAGGAAGCTCATGAGTGGAACCAGAAAAGAGGTGACAAATTCCTTTTCAAACTCCCGGGGAAACCCTTTATGCACGTGGGTTGTAGCCGCTTCAAAATGAATACACTTCATGGGAGGAGCTATGAAGCTATGCCATGTTTCTGCCCAAGCTGAATGGCAAGGCTTAACCGCTGTAGATTCCAGCAAAAGGAACCCGTCCCCCCAAAATGGTTCTGCATTAGGTGGTATTTAACTGTGCGAGGGGGACTCCTGCAAGGACAGTAACAAAATGTGGGTGATGCCCAGTCTGCTGGCAGCTGTGTGGTTCACCATTGTGTTGCATTGTGTTACAGCAAGGAAAGCAATGCGGAATGGCATATCCCCCATTATTATTGATAACACCAACCTGCACGCCTGGGAAATGAAGCCCTATGCCGTCATGGTAGGGAGAAGTATCATTCTGAATTTTCAGTTACGGGTGTTTTGTGAGAAACTTGAAACCCGTGTTCCTTCCTTGTTTTCTGGTCTTCCAGGATTCTACATTCTCCAACGGTAGTTCTCACAGGGAGCAGGTGAAGTTGTTCTGGGGTTTCTCTGCTGTTCAGTTGCTGAGGGGACCTCTCAAGGTCCTCCATAAACAGCAGTACTTGGTCTGAGTCCTTAGTAGACTTTTCCTTCCTCTCTTTTCCTTTCTTCTTTCTCTCTCCCTCTCTCCTTCCTTTCTTTGTTTTGGAGACAGGGTTTCCTATGTAGCCCTGGCTGTCCTAGAACTCACTATGTAGACCAAGCTGGCCTCAAACTCAGAGATCCGCCTGCCCCTGCCTCCCTCCTTGCTAGCTTTTCAGTCTTGGTTATTTTCTGTTCAGGGGAACATCTGCTGACACTTGCACAGAGATACAGACTAGAGAACGCACTAGCAGGGCTTTGGGTCCCGGTGAGTCACTTCTTCCTGTTGCAAGCTGGGGATTTGAGCACTCTGACAGTTCCAGGGCAAGGGAATTTCTTAGTCTATAAACAGTTTTAGGATTAGCAGCATGACCCTACTAAGGCAGAGGAATTACAAACATCAACACATAACTCAGCTCCATTTGGATCTTTTCAGACATCGTTCATATCTTAACGGTCACAAGTTTTCATTCCACAAATAGTAGAGCAGGGGGCAGACAGCTTGCTAAGTTGCACATGGCCCCCAGTGTGTTGCGATGTCTCTCCCACAGAGCTCATGGCAGTTTAATGGTTCCCCCCGCCACCCACATTTACACAGACCAGCACACATACAGGTGTAGTTCTGTCTGCTGATGCTTTCCTGTCAGTTCTGTTCAGGCCCAGAGTGTTAAAACTTGGATGGATAGGGCTGGAGAGATGGCTCAGCAGTTAAGAGCACTGACTGCTCTTCCAGAGGTCCTGGGTTCAAATCCAAGGAACCACATGGTGGCTCACAACCATCTATACCAGAATCTGATGCCCTATTCTGGCCTGCAGGGATTTATACAGATAGAGTTCTCATATGTTAAATAAATAAATCTTTAAAAAAAAACTTGGATGGATATAAATACTGTATTTCAATTCACATTCAAGGACACATGTGCCGAGCACAGCCAGTCACAATGAGCTGCTGCATGCAGGCACAGCCCCAGTCAGCCTGAAGGAGCATGAGGCAGTGGCTTCTGGAAAGTCACTTCGTGTCTCAGTTTTGGATATTAGCCACCCAAAGCTGTTAATGACACCCAATCATCAGCTGCTCTTAAGACAAGGCGGTTGAATTCTTTCCTGAATAGAACTGCCTATCCAAAGGATGAATAGGAAACTTAAATATTTAAATATATTCATTAGTTGATAAATAATCTAACGTGTTCATGGAGTGCAGTGGGCTGCTCTAGTAGATATGTTCATGACTGACTGAGGGTCCTTAGATTATCTCTCACCTTGAGTCCCATTTGTGTGATGAGAACATTCAGAATTCTGTTGGCTGTTTTGATTTGTGTGATATTAACTGTAACCCCCTCTGATGTGACAGGACACCAGAGCGTATGCATGCTCCCTCCTTATGAGGAAATCCCTCAGCTTAGCTTGCTACTTCTGTTTTATAACATGTTGAGCACTACTGATAACAGAAGGCTGCTTGAATTGGAGAGGTCAGCTTATGAATGTAAAGGGTGTTTCGATGTCACCACAACAGCCAAAATTAGCCTTTAGAAAATACTAATTTTCTAAACTCACAGAAATGGGGCCCAGGGCATTGGGCCAAGCACCACAGAGCAATGAGAGCTGTGTTTGCTGGAAACGTTGTATACAAATGTGGAAATCACTTTTATTTCATAAGCTATGTGGCACTCTCAGTTACAGATCAAGGTAGAAGAAAGTAAATCCATGATAATCACGGAAGTGACTTTAGGAGCTGGCCAGGTTCATTGTTCATACCTGGGTCTGGGACATTTCATCATGAGTTCAGTGATCTGTCATAAGGACTTTCAGATTGAAAACTGATATTCTTCGTCACCAAGACACATAGAACACAACCTGAGTGACTAGGTTTGGGGACAAAATGTAGTAGACAGACTCAGGGCCTGGAGGACTCATAAAATAGCAAGGGGTGGGGGGAGGGGGAAGCATTTGGACAAGACTGTGGTGAATGCTAAGTCGAACATGGACGTCCCCAAGCATACATGCCGTGTCTTCAATGTTTTATGTACTTTTGAAAAATCAGGCACTTGAGAATAACTATGAAGTTATATTCCGAGAACCCGACACTCGCTGGAAGTTCAACGTTCAAGAGTTAGCAAGGTACCTCTTTGCTTTCCTAGTTCCTCATTCTGTATCCTGCTGTTTTCAGGTATTTCAGACCGAACAAAAGCATCTTTTCAGGCTGGAAATGGACTGTAGCTCTCAGGTCAGACATGGTAATTCTTAGAAATGATAACTTTGGAACTATTAATGTGAAAGCCTTAGATTTGAGCCAGAGGTCTAACACGATGCTTAATGCTAATCCTGGGCTTGGACTTGGTCCTCTAGAGATACATGTAACTTGGTGCCCAGTTGCTTACTTGTTAATGAGCATTAAAGCACCCCCCCCCCCGCCTGGGGCGCACGTCAGTGGTGCTTCCGCATTGGGCTAAAGCAAGATCTTTGGATGGAAAGCAGAACGTGGCTCATTCATGCTGCTTTGGTTCACACAGCAACCCATGTCCAAATAACACTAACTCGGTGTTTACTGCATGACCTCTGATAACGGTACTCCATGTTACCCTTTGCCGACCACCCAGCAGAAGCAGGACATTTCCAGAGTGAGTCTGTGGCATGCCCATGACAGCCTGGTTGTTACCTCTGACATGTGAACTCTCTTCTGTAACTGAAACGTTAGCAACTGAATTTCTCTCTTTTTTTAAGATTTATTTATTTATTTTACATATATGAGAACTCTATCTGCATGTGTTCCTACATGCCAGAAGAGGACATCAGATTTCATTATAGATGGTTGTGAGCCACCCTATGGTTGCTGGGAATTGAACTCTGGACCTCTGGAAGAGCTAACAGTGCTCTTAAGCACTGAGCCATCTCTCCAGCCCCACAACTGAATTTCTAAGCACGTCCCTAGCTGGTGTGTGTGCCCTCCAGAATTTAAGACTGTTTTTAGTGAGCATCATTTAGTGGTGTCAGAGACCAACTGATCCAAGCTGCTCAGAGATGTATGCAAGTCATCAGCACACATCTCAGTAAATACATGAGGTACCTCTTATGGTGTTTGTTCATGATCAACATCGCCAGAAACAAAGCCTTTCTAAAGCTAGCCCTAGGCTTGTTGGGAGTGTGCAAGGCAGCATGAGGACCAGAGCAGAGCTGGAGAAGTGCCCCAACAACAGCACATATGCTTTTCCCAAGAATCCTGAGGCACAGCAGCAGCCATGCAGTGCAGGATTAGTATGTAAGTTACTTGTTTTGATAGTCTGCCTCACTAAACAATGGTTGATTTGTTTTCTTTTTCTATGTAGAAGAAACATCCATGGAGTCCCAAGAGAAAAAATACACCGGATGAAAGAACGGTATGAACACGATGTTACCTTTCACAGTGTCCTTCATGCAGAAAAGCCGAGCAGAGCGAACAGAAACCAGGACAGGAACAGCATGCCGACCAGTGGCTCCGGGTACTGGGGGACCTACACAGAGCTCCCCAGCCGAAGGGCTCACAGTGGCTTCTCCAACGAGAGCCACCGAAGGGGTGGCTGTCACCGCGGGTATTAGCAGCGTGCACAGCCATCGCAAAATTTTCCTAGAGAAAGTTTCTACTTCAACTTTTGGTATTTATTCTTTGTTCAATTTTAGCCAGAGCTCTAATTCCAGTGTAAATAGCCAAGCCCAGAAATTCCTGAATAGAGGCCATTATATCCATGATCTCCAACAAGCAATGCCAGTGCTCCCATAGGTATGGTCTGATGCTGGGGACCTGCCGAGGACTCAAAGGTCTTTCTCTAGGGAAAGAACTGACTTGAAACTGAGATTCAAGACATCGATCAGTTGCAGTCATAATAAAACGTCACTAGTTAGTACATTTCTATAGGCGATAGTAGCACTGTCTTAGACAAGTCCATCTTCTCCATAGAGCTGGAGAGGTGAGGGAGGTGGAGGCAGGAAGCAGCTGAGTTCCATCAGCTGCTCAGACGGCCTGCTTCCAGAGGCTCTAATGGCACTGATTTTCTTTTAGGCCTAATGCACGGAAAGGAACATTGTCCTTCAAGGTAGCATGAGGGGAGTTGTTCCCTTATTCTAATGATGTGTCACTGTTAAAAATGTGACTTCTTAGTAACAAAGGCAACTAAGAAGAATCAGTACCATTACAGTCAGACCCAGCACTCAGCAGTGCCAGCAGGACAAACCCCTTCCTCCGGCTTGTAGTCTAACAGTGTAAATAAACCTGCTTTTGCAAAACACCAGTTTTTTAGAAGACTCAAATGATTCCTAAAATGATGCCTGTATCGTGTAATTAGTTAGCAACCCAGACATTTAAGAGTGCAAAGCAATGAAGCAGCCAGGGTGTAGGTGAACATGGAACTGCGAGAGTCATGCTCGCTGAGATGCGCCGTCTTGGCTGCCTTACGCAGTGTTCAGACAATGAACCACTGAACGCCCTTCATATCAATTGTGCATCTACGAGTCCAAATTAAATCCCAGCAGGCTGGAATCAGGTTCACGGGTATAAGACTGTGACAAGACCATGTGGGATTTTGCTCTATTTATTTTTGGCCAATAGCTTCTTTCTAATGTTTTGTGAAATATTATTTTAAGTGTCTTATATGATGGTGCTTTTATGGTTATTAAAATTGTATATGGTATTGAATTTTACTGGGTTTTCCATTGAATTTATTTCTGGTTTAACAACAAAGCATTTACCAGAACCTGAGGACTTCAACCATAAAATAACCTTTGCATATATCACAAGATTATTCATGAGTGGAGGAATGAAGTCCGCCCATTAGAAGGCCTACCTGACACTCCATTATTAACACTGCTGAACTCACTTGGCATCTTCACAACAAGCAATACCCTTCCTTAACATCCTCAGAATTGGTGTCTCAGGAACTCACAGAGAGCCCAGCTGATGAGCATAACAGTAACTTAGGACAAGTCTTCCTGCCGTTCTATCTCTGCTAGATTCTTTTTTTTTTTTTTTTTTTTTGGTTTTTTGAGGCAGGGTTTCTCTGTGTAGCCCTGGTTGTCCTGGACTCACTTTGTAGACCAGGCTGGCCTCAAACTCACAGAGATCTGGCTGCCTTTGCCTCCCAAGTGCTGGGATTAAAGGCGTGCGCCACCAGGCTAGGCAATTACAGACAGCTGTGAACTGCCATGTGGGTGCTGGGATTTGAACCTCAGTCCTTGGAAAGAGCAGTCAGTGCTCTTAACCTCTGAGCCATCTCTCCAGCCCCCGTCTGCTAGATTCTAATGTTCAGCGTAACACACAGTAATCCTGTAGTAACTTGCTTAGTTCTCCTACCAGCCAGGCCCAGGTAACTGTTGGTGTCACAGCCTGTCTGCTGCCTGCAGAATGACTTACGCATGGGTGACTTCATGCATCTAGGTTAGCAGAGGGGACAAGTGTCAGAGCCCAAATGGAATTTCCTTCCTTTGGTTCTACATGTGCACCCAAAGGCCAGGTTCATGTCCCCTGGTGTGGCTGGCTGGCTCTCCCAGCTTTGGTTTGCCTGAGCCAAGGCTGACGACCACAGTAAAAGGCTGTCGGCCCAGAGCCTTTTCAGGGATCTCAAAGTCTCTTGGCCAACTACATCTCTGGTTTCCCCTGCATGGAAATATCAAATACTCGAATGGGAAGCATACTACAACTGATTAAATGCCACCCAAGTTTATCCCATTTCAAAGCAATACATACGTTTCCTTTGAACTCCTGTGGCTTCTGACTCACTGACCCTTTGAACAGCCATCACTGGCCTGCATTGCTGATCTCTGCTTGCATTATCCACACAGCTAGCAGATGCTCCATGAGCACAAGGCTCTCATTAAGAATAAAAAACACCAGATGCTTCTGCCATTTATCCCTGGTCACACAGTATACTGCTGGCTTAAATGATTGTCACTTTAAGAAGGAAACCGTGCACCCGGACTGAAGCTTCATACTTGGTTGGTGCAGTGTGGATGTTTGTGGTCTATGTAACAGGTGTCTGTAAGAGGTGGCCTGAGAGAGAATGGAAACACTAATAGCATTGTTGATAGGATTCACAAAAAAAAAAAAAAAGAAAAAGAAAAAGAAAAGAAAAAAAGGTTAAATTTCAGCTGGGTAGTGGTGGTGGCGCACGCCTTTAATCCCAGCACTCCACTCGAGAGGCAGGGGCAGGCGGATCTCTGAGTTCGAGGCCAGCCTGGTCTACAGAGTGAGTTCCAGGACAGCCAGGGCTGTTACACACAGAGAGAAACCCTGTCTCGGAAAACCAAAAAAAAAAAAAAAAATTACATTGTATAAAGAGCATAATTCCTGTTCGTGTAAGACTTGTTTACTCGGCTGTAGGTTGGGTCTCCAGGACAATGATAAAGAAAGAAGACAAAATTATTTTATGAACACAACTTAAATCACTAAGAGTAGAAGTGAGAGCATCTATCTGCCAACGGGGGGCGGGGGGCTCTGTCAGGGAGGCGCTGTACAGCAGGCCGTCTTGAACCTGCGGAGGAGTGAGGGATGGCCAGGGACTCCCCATACCTTGTCCCTCCCTTCCTCCCACCTGCTGCCATGACAGCAGTGCCGCATCATTCTGCCTGACTGGGTTTCTAGCTAGAATGATTTAACTGAAGAGATTACACTGGCACCGTAGAAAGGAGTGACTCTGAAGGTGCCCACAGATGACAAGGATGGACAGCCGGCCAGGAGTAAGCATCGCTGTCGTTCTATGATCCTCACACGATGGAACTTAGCAGGACCAATCATGCACAAGAGGTTACTGTTCCATAGGAGTTACCTATTAAAAAGAAACTTCAGAAACTGGAACCCAAAACTGAAACAGACTGTGTACCTAAAGCGACTGTACTCAGAGACCTTACTTCACTCAGCAGGTGACAGAAGCTGAAGCAAAACTACGTTTATTTTGTATGTAAAATAATGCTTGCAGTGAACAAGCCTAACTCTAAAGATTTAAAGTTTCAAATCAGTTTATAGCCAGCTTTAGATGACCAAATACTTACACAACATAGAACCAGGCAGAGCATCTGTGTAGGGAGCAAACACTTAAGTAAACGTGCGCTTTTTCATGTCTTGTCACACGAACGCTTACATATAGTCTGGAACTGTACACATCTTACATAGCTAATTTCCCATCACTGTCGATGTGTCTTCTGCAGTCCCTGAGACAGACTCCTCAGATCTGGGTCCCACATGCTGGTCTGGTCCCTGTGCTGGCTGGGGGTTCTTTAGTCCTTGGAGCACAGGGGTCCTTATGGAGTCACCAGGGAACACTTGTTGGTTTCCTCCCGCTGAGTCAGGCACAAGGGCTTGGGTGTTGAGCAAGGCAAGTTCCTCATCAGCTACTGAGTCACATTCCAGAGGAGAAATGGCACTGACCTTCTGAAGTGGCATCCTCCTCCGAGGGGAACTTGGTTCTTTTTTCTTTATAGGTGTTGCATGTTTGGTGCCACAACTCCGTGGCGGCTGAAAAGCCTTCTGCGCAGCCGGAGAGACAAAGGTACAGATGGGACTGACTGGGGGAGGCAAGGGTAGCCGACTCAGGAAATCCAGGGCTCTTCTTTTTCGACAGGTTTTTGGGTCTTCGGTCTCTCTCTCCCGGGTACAAGACTTTGATGCCACCTGGGCTGACCAAGCCAGGGCCGTAGACTTCCCTTTCGGTGTGCAATGTGATGAAGGACTTTGATAATTTTGCTCACTAGTTGGCGGAAACCTCTGAGAAAACATGAAAAGGAGCCTATCATAATATGTACTTGTACATAAGCAAAACAAAGCTTAACCTTTCATTAAACACAACACACACAAGCGGGACACATTCATCTTACCCGGTTGCTAAAGGACAAATAATGTCAAAAACGTTCATGCTGTCATTCCTCTCACACAGGAAATAATTTTGCACAAGAGGATATAAAAATGATCAGAAAAGGAAAATGAAGGGAAGGGATCCTAACACAAGATTGAAAACGAATAAACAAGAGCCATATGACATCATTTATGCTTAAATTTCCCAAAAGTGTTACAAAGCCAAAAGCGACAGGCTTTCCAAAAGAATTTAAAAATAAACGCACACTGCTTGACAACTACTCCTTCTTCTCAACATTTCCTTATTTTGTGTGTGTACATGATACACATGTGCATGTGTGTATGTAAGCACTCACATGCTACCGCATGCCGACAGGTCGAAGGACTGCCAGTGGGAGTCGGTTCTCAACTTCCTGCACAGACAGACTTTTCTTTGCTAGTCTCCTAACTGTAACAAGGGCTTTTGTTGGAGTAAAGACTGTTTGATTGAATTAGGGAGGTAGGCAGGGCCACCTGTCCTGTCAGCTCTAGCGACCAGGCACCTACGGCGATCCAATGGGTCAGCTGAGCTCGGAAACAAGGAACAGCTACGGGCCAGCTCCAGCAGTGCAGAGCAGGCAGAGGGCTTCCAACCACATGTACTTGGAGTGCCAACAACGCAGCTTGCTCCCAGGGGCTTACATCCATACATCAACAAATAAGACACAATTTCCACATAGCCTGTACCCACAGCAGCTACAGCAAGCTCTTCACAGGCTCCGTGTGATTCGGTTCCACCTCGTGTTTGCTAGGCCATGCCAAGACACCCCTTACTTCTGAATGTGATTTCTCAAAGTGAGACTAACTTACCAGGAACTGACCTCCTGTAGCAAGGAGGTCTGAGGCAGGGCAAGCAGAGGCTTGGGGAGGCTCCCGGGTGGATTCTTTATTCGGGGTGGTCCACTTGGGACTGTCTCCATTAAGCAGACGCATAAGCTCCATCTCCGCCTCGTTGTAAAATGCATCGATATTCTAAGAGAATACATTGGGAAAGCCAGCTCCTGAGTTGCTAATTCACACATTTATGTTCTTAGAAAGTATTTGCTTTCAGAAATAAAGCATTCAGAGAAGATCAAAAGAATGAGACACAGTTTTGTTTGTTTGTTCTTTAGTGAGTGTCTTGCTATGCTATGCAGCCTAGCTGGCCCGGTGCTCACTGTGGAGCCGAGGCTGGCACTGAAGTTCTGGAATTGCAGGCATGTGCCACCATGCCTGGTGAAACACGCAAAATGCGATAGAACTGTCAAGCACACAGATATAAAACCAACTCCCAGCAGTGGGGAGGGGCGAGTGTGAATCTGTGCTCCTAACCTCCTCACCTTAACAGCGCGTTTCATCTTGTCAGCTCTCTCCTGAAGGTACGCCTCCTTCGGACTGGCAGAAAATGTGGAAAAATTCCCAGCAAATAAAGCCGGTATTCCTGGGGTGGATCCTGGCTGCCACTGGAGGTTGCTCGCAGCAATTAGCACACGTGGCTTTATGTCTTCACTAAGGTCTATCCCAAACTTTACCACTACAAAGTTAAGGCACTCGTCTGACAGGTAGACCACAGGAGCAAGGCCTAGAATGAAAACGTCGCCCATCATTATCTTTACAACTGCTAGGATGCTGATTTACTTGGTCCAGTAGACCGCCCCCCTGCCCCCACCACACACACACAAAAAAATCCCGAGTTTAGAAAAAACACAGGATTTCCAGAATGGCCCATTGCTTAAGGTGTTAAAATCTCAACTCCAAGCCTTCCGAGGCCACAGGGCTGCACACACATTGATACCCTGCTGGTGGCAGAGGGCACATCTGATGCATCCTTGTGGAGAAAACAGACTGGCACTGCCTAGCAAAGCTACATCCATGTTACCTTCCCACGCAGGGTTCTTATTGCTAGTGATCCACTCTGAAGACTGATGCCCAACAACAGTAAAATACATCCGAGCAGGGGTTGTGATAAGACCCGCACCAAGGGGTCTTGGGTTGCACTGTCTGCAACTCTGAAATGCTGGAAGCAGCCCTCACCAGCTCACATGGGAGCAGCTGTGCTATGCCCCCACAGTGGTTTCCTAGGCAGCTGTGCAAAAGAAAATCCCATGGCAGTGCTAAGGAAAAGCACACCACAAAGACTACAGTGTCACCCCGAACAGTGGGAGGGAGACAGAGGGAATCATACATGTTTCTAATGCTCTGAGCCAGGAAAGGAGGCTGCAGAGGAAACCCAACAGGTATGGTTTGGAAGGGAAAGAAGGACACTTCTCCCAAGTGCAGTTTTTGTCTGGCTCTGGCTCTCATACTCAGCACCACACCTCAGCTTTGCTTTTTTGGTTTTGGTTTTTCCAGACATGGTTTTTCTGTGTAGCCCTGGTTGTGCCAGAACTCACAGGGATCCGCCTGGCTCTGCCTCCCAAGTGCTGGGATTAAAGGCGTGTGTCACCATGCTCAGCTTCAGACCTAAGTTTTACCATTCAGTTCCCACCAAAAAGGAACCAGAGTTGATTCAGGGCTGCAGTGGGGAACACAGATGAACCCACAGTGTCTTGCATTGCCAGAAACAAAAAAGTGTTCAGAAAATGAAGGAGGCTTATTGAGAGCTATGGTTGTCCTGGACCTGGCCAGCCCCAGATGTACTGAGGCCAGCCTCTCCCACTGGACAGGGGCAGGCCCGGGATGTACTGAGGCCAGCCTCTCCTCTATTTCCCGCCATTTTGACTCTCTACCTTCGACATGCTGACCTCAGAGGACGACTTTGCTCCGTGTTCAGCAAAGAGGTAACAGCAATCAGAAGAGGTCTATGCACATATCTACCTCTCCACCCACTGTCTGCTGCTGGCTAAGGTTTGTCTCATCAGGGCGTCTGGACACCAGATGTCATGTGCTGACTGCACAGTGCCAGTCTTTAATTTGTTTATTAGCTTCTTTAGCGCACACCGAGCCGTCAGTGTGCAGGTAACACTTTCACTGGAAGGCTATTGTCCTGATCATGATTCTAACAACTGTTTCTTCTCCTCCCCTTTGCACAGACACTCATGAAGTAGCCACACCCTCTGTTCTACTCCGTCAGCCAGTATCCCCCCCCCCCCCCGCCAAAGGGCTCCTCCATGTGCCAAAGCCAACTACCACATCTTGGTCCTCACCTCATGCTCCCCCACCTCTCGGGCCCCTCCTCTGCTTTCACGGCTTCTTTCTCTGTGCCCCGTTCCTGAGCTCTCATTCAGTCCTGTGGCTCTGCTCCTCAGGTGTACCAATATCATTGCAATTGTGTCCTGGGCTCTGCTGGCTGCTCGGGGCAGATGTCTGTACACACAGCTGCTGCTGCCTCCTCTCCTCCGAAGCTGCCCAGGCCGTGGGACACCACTCACGCTGAGCACAAGTGGTTTGCAAGTCTTCCCTTTTCAGCAAGTGCAATCCCGGTCGGACACCCGACACTGTCCCTCCACCTTCGGAGAACCAGGGCCTGTGTCCGCTGCTCACCATGCCCGTGGCTTCTGTCCACTTCATCCTCCTCTCCTGCCTGCTACTCTTCCCATGGCCCCTCCTGGAGTCTATTTGGACTCACGCCCTCCATACTCTATATCCAGTGTAGAGCCCAAGTGACATGTGGAAAGCCTGCCCCTCCTCTATTTGAAACCTTCCCATGACTTCCCATCACCCCTTAAGTTAAAATGTACACAAGGGGGCCAGCAAGATGGCTCCGTGGGTAAAGGTGATTGCTGCGGAACCCCAACAGTCCGAGTCCAATCCCCAGACTCTCCATCGAGGTGCACAGGAAGAGCCATCTCCACAAAGCCATCTTGTCCTCTGACCTCTGCACACATGCCACAGACAATGGTCAATACTAAGTTTAAGCATCTATCCAGGCGCCCATGCAACCTGGCTCTTCCCCGCCGCTCTCCACTCTCCACCAAAGCTTACAAGTGTTGGCCCGGCCTTCCCAGGGAACTGTCCCCCGGCTCCACAGGCTTCTCCTTCAGTTTCTCCCAGTCCAGCACGTCAGTGAGGTCTTTTCTGAACCCTGTCTAGAATGGTAGGTATCCAGGTATCCGCTGTCCTTTCTTCCCTTGTTTTGTGGTGGTAACCCACACAGTGCTCTTGGGAAGGGATTCTTCCCTGCTGTGCACCTAGCAGGTGACAAGTACTCAACAGGTACACAGAGAAATGACCTACCTTCTACAACACTCAGTGTGCAGACACAGCGTGACCCAGATGACAAGAAACGAAATGTGGCCAAGACCAATACAACAGTCAGATGCTACTCACCAAACACATCAGGGAAGGAAGGACGGGGGAGGAGGGGAGGGAGGAGGGAAGGACAGAGAGAAGGAGGGAAAGGAGGAGGGAAGGAAGGAGGGAAGGGAGGGAAGAAGGAAGGAAAGAGGGGGTGGATGAAGGGGAGGAGGGAAGGAGAGAGGGAAGGGAGTGAAGACAGAACCCACAGAACAAGAAGTCCCTCAATTTTCCACAAGTGACTCTGCTATGAAACTTTAGAGCACAGTGAGAATGAAACCCTCTGGATCAGAGATGATGCACAGGTTGGGATGTGGAAAGGCGACTGCGGGACCCAAGAAGGAAACTGATAGTGGGTGCACATCACCACAGCAGGACAGGCTTATGCATGACAAAGTGACATGTACAGAATGTGCAAAGAGCAAAAGGAAAGACAAGAAGGCTGCCCATGATCACAGTGGACAGAGACAATGCAGCAGAACAGACTGTGAGCTACCAGAGAAAGCAGGGTTGGGGAGACTGACAGCCAAGCTGGCCATCTAGGAGCTTATCGCACGCTGGAGAGCCTGACCTACGTCACTCACTGCTTTAGGAGTGGGAGACAGGGTCCTGCCCTTACAGCATCCCGGAAAGGGGACAGAAAGTGTGGGGGACAGACCGTTAGGTGCTGAGGAGTGCCCAGAAGAAAAGTGAACCTAAAGGGAGGGTCTGGGACAGGAGTGAACGCTGTTCCTTTTAGGAAGGGCCTCTTACAAGGCTACATTTGACCAGCAACATGAAGGCACAAAAAACCACCATGGCTGTCCATGGGAGCAGTGAGGGCAACCTCTTTGATGTAACATCAAGGACACATCATGTGGCTGACGTAGAACAGGAGAGAGCTAGGAGATAATGCTGAGGTGTGGGTATACAATAAATAATCAAGAACTGGAAGGCTTGTGTCTACATGGGGATCTTAGCTGGACTTCGGAATGTGTGGCACACCTTCCTTAGGTAGAAAGGAAAATAACTTGGGAGATAAAATGTACAATAAAACAGGGTGGGATACAGATGAGCTGTAGAACATCTGCCTAGCACTGGGAGCCCTAGGTTTGACCCACAGGTTTATTAAATAAAATGAATTATTTAATAATGGAAAAAAAAGGAGAGATGAATCCAGCCAAGATTTGGGGAATATTAAAAGCTGAAGTGATCAGAGGCTGGAATGTTGCACTAATAGCGCAGAGTATAATTATTTGATCATAATTACTGAAAAATCACTTTACAAAGTTAAACAGCACAGAAGAGAATAGAAGTCGGCTCCTGAAGTACTATTGAATTGCTTTACATTAAGAAAAGAGGCAGCTGGGTGGTGGCAGCGCACCTTTAATCCCAGCACTTGGTGGGTAGAGGCAAATGGATATGTGTTCGAGGCCAGCCTGATCTACAGGGGGAGTTCCAAGACAGCCTGGGATACAGAGAAACCTTGTCTTGAAAAAGAGGCTAAAGGCTAACAGGATGCCTCTGTGGGGAGAGGGGCCTGTCATCAAGCCTGACCCCCTGGGTTTGATCTCTGGGCCCCAGGGAAGAAGAGAGCACACTCCTATAGGTTGCCATCTGACCTCCACATAAAATGTGGACACACGCACACATATGCACACAAATACACATAGTTGAATACGGATATTATGTTCAAATAACCAGTTAGCACTCTTATCAGGGAAGTTCCACCAAGTATTTCTTTAAAGGCTTAAAAGGCAGTGTTTTTCACTGGGCAGTGGCAGCACAAGCCCTTAATCCCAGCCCCCTGTGAGTTCGAGGCCAGCCTGTCTACAGAGTGAGTTACAGGACAGCCAGGGCTACACAGAGAAACCCTGTCTCTCGAAAAACAAAAAAACCCACAATTTTGATGGGGGATGATATGCATTTTAAATGTTAATTAATTGGTCCTGCTTGCTGTCTGTTACTTGCATTGTCTCTGATTGGCTGAATAAAATGCTAAGGCCTGAGATTGGGCAAAGACAGAGACAGACTATGATGCTTGGGCTTGAGAGACAGAGAGCATCTTGGGAAGTAGAAGCCAGGAGCAGAAAGGAGGAGGACACACACGATGGGATAGATTAAAGAAGATCATTCCACGTGGCCTGGAACATCGGCTTAGCGTGGAGAATAGCAGTCCAAAGGGACATATGTATATATGGGGTCATATTTGGGTAACAGAACTATGAGCTAGCTTAGATGGGCTAGGATTGCACAATTCAGGCCAAGGCTTGTTAAAATCCAGTGTCAATATGTATTCATTTATAATGGCGGGTTAAGGATTAACACCGCCAAACCAATTAAATATACTATAAATACTAGTAAATAATTTAATTAGCTTTTTTCTACACAATTTAAAACAGCGGTGCTCTTTAGGAGAACCAGGAAAAACTCCTTCAAACACACCGCACATTACCTCTTGGTCTTACAACAGAAAGTACCACTCCCACAAGGTCCACTTCACAACAAGGAGGCCGAAAGGCCGGGTCTGTCAGGCTGCTGAAGTGAAGGGGCTCCCTTGGCTGGTAAACCCGGAGTAAGGTTTCACTGGAAGCCTATGGGAAGAAAGCAAAGCAAAGCGTCAGCATGCTGAGACTCTGGGAAGAAGTCTGTATTTATGAAAATGGAAAATGTGGAATGAGAGGTACAGACCGGCAGCTCTCGATACTGAGTTCTCTTTATTGCTGTTAACTGGATGCTGTGCTGTTCAAATTTACTTTTAGATTTGGACACTGCAAGGTGATAGATTCTGTATCTCTTTCCTTCTGCTAACAGGGAGGATATGTCTGATGATGGACGCCAGATACTCAGCAGGGCTGTTGAAAGAATGAGGACATGACAGGCACACTGGTGATCATTTGAGGAAACATGGCAACAAGAGAAGACCTGAGGGTTGCCTGCTTGTGGGTCCTCAGAGCTCATTTTACTCATTCTGTTGACACGAATTTTATACTTTGTCATTTAAAAGGTCACTTTTTAACTTAACAAAATTAATCAAAAAAAAAAAAACCATGCATAGCAACCTGCTTTTTCTCTTTTCTCATAGCTGGTAACTCGCAGCTTCCACACTGTGGTAACATCCCTCGATAAACCCTCCTCTTGCTCAGCGCACTCCAAGGCCTTCCGGAATTCCGACTGGATCTGCGCTTGTTTCTTATCGTTCAGCATTTGTCTGTGGTCGTTCAAGGCTCTTAGCTGCTCTTCACTGAAACAACCCTGAGGGCATTTAAGACACTGAAACAGAGAGCAGAGGCAATAGCAATCCTGCCTACCCTCACTGGGCTGCCTCATGTGGGAACAGAGTACACCAGAGCAGACCCGGCTGAGGGTGTGCTCATGCTATCACACGGTGCTCTCGGGGACCTCAAATTGCCCATGAGTCCTTCTGACAGAGCAGCTTAGGGCTAACCCAAACCTTGAATACTAAATGTTCTCTACCTACACTTCGAATGGCTGACTCAGCCAACACTAAGGGAACAATGCACTTATGCCTGGTGAATGTCCTAATTCACTCAATCTTCACACGCAGGCCATGATATGTGTGCTGCTGTTGTTCCCATGTTGGTCTTGATAATAATGAGGCAGAGAATCACTAAGTGCACGGTGGACGTAGGAGAGGCAGGATCAATTGCTTTCATCCTTCTCTCCTGTGCAATAAGCTTAGTAATTTAATGACTCCCTTTTGGACCTGCAGATATGTTTTTAAAAGACTTTTCTGTATGTTTGCCTATCTGTTTTACTTGTGCATGTGGAGTTGTACTATGGGTACTAGCGAGCTGCCCAACGCAGGTGCTGGACTGTCTGCACGAGCTCGGAGTATTCTTGGGCCGTCGTCTCTCCAGGCACCCGGCTTGCCTTGTCGTCCTGCTGCTCAGTCCCTAGAGTGCACGGAATATGTGCCACACAGCTGGCTAAAAAGCAAGCTTGGCCGGATTTAAAAGAAAAAAAAAACATATGCATACATACTGTAGCCGGGCGTGGTGTGCACACCTTTAGTCCCAGCACTTGGGAGGCAGAGGCAGGAGGATCTCTGTGAGTTCAGGGCCAGCCTAGTCTACAGAGTGACTCCAGAACTGCCAAGGATACATGAAAGAAACCCTGTCTCGAAAAACCAAACCAAAATAAAATAAAACAAATTATAGTAGAGAGACAGAGAGAGAGAGAGTGTATGTAGAGAAATGGAAGGAGCTGGTTCTCGCCTGTTACCATGTGGGTCCCAGGGACTGAACTCAGGCTGTCGGCTTGGCAGTAGGAGTCTTTACCCACAAAGCCATCTCTCTGGTCTTCTGCCTGCACTTTAAACCACGTTTATTTAAAATATGAAACGCAAAGCCTTGTTCACTCTCTACTTGGCACCACCGAATCAAAACTCGCCACAGAAGTCATCCTTCTCAAAGACGGAGCATTTCACCACAGCCTTGCTATCATGGCCCGCATGAGAACAGCTTCCCCTGGCGCTGGGCACTGGAACTTGTCACCTGGGTCTTCTCCTCACCTCTAGGTGATCTGGGTCTGACGCATTTTGCACTGCTGCATAGAGCTCGGCACCGTCCTGCAGAGCATGGAGCTGCTGCCTTGTGAGGGCACGTGATAGCGCACACCGCTGCCTTGTGTCTTCTGCAGGAGGGAGGAGGCATCACTATTAGCTAGGTACAAAGCTTAGGAGTGAAAACTATCAAATCAGGCAAAAGCATCCAGAGGAGGAAGATTCCACAATAAAGAGTCACCAAGAGGGCCAGGGTGGCTCAGCTGGTAATGGTACTAGCCACCAAGCCTAGCAGCCTGGTCTGATCCCTGGAACCCACAAGGTAGGAGAAGAACAACTCCATAAGTTGTTCCCGACTTCTGCACATGTGCTGTGACATGCAAACACACATCAATGAAGGAACAAAATAAGAAAGCATTTTAAAAAACAGCTATCTACTGAAAGCTTCCTTTGAAGGAGGAGGAAGAGAAGAAGACGAGGAGGAGGAAGGAGGAAAGTGGTGCAGTCACAGTTAAAACATCATATACAGGGTTTTATATAATTTGATGAATTTGTAACTTCTAACTTAAATAACTTATTCCTCCTATTGATCCATTTAGTCATGAAAATGAAACAATGTGGTGATAATTTTAAATAAATAAGATAGTGAAAGATAAAACAATCTATGTTTTAAGATTTTGCTTTTGAGTATGTGTGTGTGTGTTTGTGTGAAAGCATGACACTTGCATGGAGTGCCATGGGGTGCCCTGGAGCTGGACTTACAGGTGGTTGTGGGTGCTGCAAACTGAGCTCAGGTCCCCTGCAGAAACAGGAAGAGCTCGGAACTCCTGAACTCATCTCTCCAGCCCCCTAATCCTTCTACAGATACACATACATTACGCCTACAGAAAAGTTCTAAGGAAAGACATGAAAACTAACACCAGGGTAGATCAGAGGAGGGAACTTTCCGTCATTCTGTACATTGCAATGGTGATCTGATTGCTGAGATTGATGTGAGGGAGTAAGTCCTAGCCCTATGAGTCAAGTTCCTCAGAAACTCACTTCAAAGACACATCCTGGGGCAAAGGTGGACACAGTGCTGCGGACCCTGAACTTTTTAAAGATTTATTTTATGTGTATGAGTGCTCTATTTGCACGTACATCTGCATGTCAGAAGAGGACATCAGATCCCATTATGCAAGGTTGTGAGGCACCCTGTGGGTGCTGGACATTGAACTCAGGACCTCTGGCAGAACAGACATGCTCTGAGCTGCTGAGCCATCTGGCCGACCCATGGCCACCCTTCTCCTGAAGATCCCTTATGTACTCAAGCTCACTTATCAGTTCATGCCTGGGGTGCAGGCCTCCATCCCAGCTACTCTGGAGGCTGAGGCCTGAGAGTCAAAAGCTGAAGGACCGCCTGAGCTAGAGTGCAAGGCCAGGGCAGTAAAGTTTGCAGGACCTTGCCTCTAAATTAGAGGAAAAAAGAAAGACAGATGAGGGGGCTAATTTGAGGGCCCTGAAAAATGTGGGCACCACATCTGTCACCTCTCACTGTCTCAGACAATTGCCTAAAAGCTCAATTCTCAAGAAACAATGGCAATCGAGGTCAGTTCAACTTTCATTTCTGTATATGCGTGGTACATTTTTATAAAAAAATCAGACGCAGAACTTAAAAAGAATCAACTACTCAATGAGAATTCGCATGATTCTAAAACACTGTAAGAAATAACAATTTGTTGGGCATGGTGGCGCATGCCTTTAATCCCAGCACTCAGGAGGCAGAGGCAGATGGATCTCTGAGTTTCAGGCCAGCCTGGTCTACAAAGTGAGTCCCAAACAGCCAGGGCTACACTGAGAAACCCTGTCTCGAAAAACCAAAGAGAGAGAGAGAGAGAGGTAACAAAGAAAGATAACAAATTGTAACCTGAAGCCTGTTTCACCTTCATGGTCTTTAAACTCCTCGTGGACTTTGGCAAACAAGGCCTCTAGTTTCTTCTGCTGGGCCTCTGCAAATCTCATGGCTTCCTTCTCCTCTTCTCTCTCATTACGAAATATGTACAATCCGGACGCCGTCTTCTCCACCCACTGACAATTCATTAAACACAGGAAGGAAGTTCAGTTTCTTCTCAAGAAAGAAACTACATAGTAAGTTCCAAAGCACGCCATACCTGTAGAGGGTACACTCTCTGGACAATGATGTCTACACAGCTAACATTTCCTCCATCACTGAACAGTGAGGACAAGGGCAGAGGGAAAGGCCTGGGGTCATGGAAGAACCCCAGCTTGCTGTGCCAGCGAGCAGGCCGTGTGCTGTTGGCGGAAATCTGCACAAGTGAATGAGAAAGTCCACTTAGAAGTTAAGCACAGACCAGGTGGTGGTAGTGCAGGAGGCAGGAGGATCACTGTGAGCTCGAGGCCAGCCTGGTCTACAAAGCAAGTCCACAATTATTACAAAGAGAAACCCTGTCTCTAAAAAATAAAAAGAAAATCACTTGTGTGATTGTAGAGAGTGGTAGTTAAAGAGATGGTTCAACAGTTAAGAACACTGGCTGCTCTTCTGGAGGACCTGGGTTCAGCTCCCAGCACCCCGTGATGGTTCACCAACGTCTGTAACCAGGGGATCCAATGCCATCTTCTGGCCTCTGAGGGAACTGCATGCATATGGTACACAGGCAGCAAAACATTCATATTCATAAAATATATAAATCTTTTTTTAAATTCACTTCCACATATCTCATAAAGATGATTGATAAAGGTAAGAAAAGTGCACACACCACACACACACACCACATGCACATACACCACACACACGCACCCACCACACACATACAAGCACACGCATGCACACACCACACACACCCACCACACACATACAAGCACACGCATGCACCCACCACACACACCCACCACACACACCACACACATACAAGCACACGCATGCACACACCACACATATGCACACACCACACACACGCACACCCACCACACACACACACACACACACACACACACACACACACACACACACACAGCACACCCACACCGACACACACCACACACACACACACCAACGGCACAGCGTCAATGTTATTTAAATATCTCTAATAGGAAAACAGTGTGGGGATGGGAGGCGGCTCAACCGGCAGAGACAGCACTTGCTCTGAACTCATGAAGACCTGAGTCTTATCCACAGGACCACTGGGAAAACACCAGGAATGGTGGCATGCATTTGTCATCCCAGTGCTGGGTGGAGGGGACAGAGGTACAGACACCTAGTCTCAATTCCAGGACAGACTGACTCTTGTTCATTAACTGCAACTGCATTTAGCTCAAGAAATAGCTCTGCCTCCCCTGCCCGGCAGAAACCACTGGAACATGTTGCTTCTTTCATCACTAGGACATTATCAAGAAATGCTATCCTTTATGATCAAAGTAAATGCAACCTTCTCAGGAAATTACCTCTCTAAAATGCAGCAAAGCCACAGGCTGGTTCTTGCCCAGAGTGTACAAAAGTTTAACTTACCTTCAGCCTAAGAGAGTCTGGGGCTTCCAGAGGTGCACAGGCGTCAGGAGAGCCCACCAGCTCGGCCCCGTGTGTGATGATCTTCTGACCCACGCTCAGTCTGCCACTCTTTACGAGAGCCAGGAGTGGAGGGTCGAGCTGGGCCCTGACAGCATACCATCCATCCGTGAGCTCGATCGTGTCTACGTTGGTGTCTGCGCCACCAGTTTTACCGCCTGAAGGCTCAGATACGCTTGTGCTGGGTGAAATGACGTCAGAGACACAGAGGACAAGGGTTTTTGCGGCTGTGTCATCCCTTTCCAGTATCTTCTTCAGAGCTGATCTGCTGCTGTTGTCAATCTCCACATCATATCTGAAAAGGAGGGGAAATGCTGATTTTAGGACTTGAACCCCAGGGTCTTGCTCTACACAAAGCCACTGAATACTTGAGAAGGGAAGGAAGCTGCTTCATCAGGCAGGTGACACAGCACGGCGTTAAGAGAGCTTGTGGCCCTACCATGAGGACCAGGGTTTAAGTCCCAGCACACCCATAACAAGCAGGGTGTAGAGTATGTGCTTGTAACTCCAGCTTTGAGGTCGCGGGAGACAGAGGGACAACTGAGGACTGGCTTCCAAATGAGCCAAGAACAGGAGCTCCAAGTTCAGGGAGAGACCCCACTGCAAAGCCATAGGCAGTGTGCACTGGCGGAGGACACCAGACACCCTCTTCTGGCCTCCACGCGTGTACACAGGAGTGCACATTCACACAGGCACATACCCACACACAAATAAATAAATAAATATTTTAAAAATTAGTTCATCAAGCCAGGCATGGTGATGTATGCCTTTAGTCCCAGCACTCAGGTGACAGAGGCAAGGTGATCTCTGAGTTCAGAGTCAGCCTGGTCTACAGAATTATTTCCAGGACAGCCACAGGCTACACAGGAAAACCCTGTCTCAAAAAAACAAAAATAAGTTGGGCGTGGTGGCGCATGCCTTTAATCTCAGCGCTTGGGAGGCAGAGGCAGGCAGATCTCTATGAGTTCAAGGCCAGCCTGGTCTATAAAGGGAGTCCAGGACAGTCAAGGATACACAGAGAAACCCTGTCTCAAAAAACCTAAAAAACAAAACAAAACAAAAACACAAAACAACAACAAAGTTCATCAAAGAAATACTGAAAAGGTAATTTTTTAAAAATTTAGCTTGAAACATACTGTTTTTATTGCTAAAATAATACAAAGGCAAAATATTTTATTAACAATCTTCAAATACTGGATTAAATTAGTAATTCACATGTCAAAAGGTTAAAGAGAGAAGTGGGGTTGGAGGGACACAGGCGTGTGAACTCTGGTTTGCCTTGAGAGGGGCTGTCACTCAGAACCATCTTTGACATGGAAGGGCATGAGCTACACAGGAAAATGAGATTGCATGACATGGCCACTGGGCCTCCTTCCGACTTGCCTGTATTTCAGTTGAAGCAGCACTCTTTCTGGGTTTAGGCATCTGTTAGAAAATTCCTTAGGAAAAGCAAATTCCATAGCAGCCAGTTTCCATACAATCCACCTGTAGTGATTAGAGACCCAGGAGCTAGAAACCAGCTTTGGATCCACGCCTGGGGTGTCACACAGAGCCCTAGCAAAGAGATATACAACAATACAATTAAAACATGGAATAATATCAGGTTCCACCATTGCCACTATTCTCTCGTATAAAATCAGGCAGTAAGCTTTGTGTACACACCAGTAAGTGAAGCAATGTATACAACTGCTAAGTTGCTGATGCCTAAGTACCGAGGTTGGTTAATTATGTTACTGATATTTAAATATTTGTTTAAATTTTAGTGCACACACACACACACACACACACACACACACACACACACACACATTTTGCTTTTGTTTTTTGAGACAGGGTCTCTCTGTGTAGTCTTGGCTATCCTGGACTCACTTTGTAGACCAGGCTGGCCTTGAACTCACAGAGATGCGCATGCCCCCGCCTCCAGTGTGCTGGGATTAAAGGAGTGCACCACCACGCCCGGCAATTACAGACAGCTGTGAACAGCCATGTGCGTGTTGGGATTTAAGCCCGGGTCCTTTGGAGAAGCAGTCAAGTGCTCCTAACTGCTGAACCATCTCTCCAGCCCACAGTGCTTATATTTTTAATATTCATTAAAATATACAGTGAAAGAGGAAGATGACAAAAATGGGGAATATCATAAGGCAAATTCAAATTGAATACTTCTACAGTAACGTATAAAAATATAGCCAATTTACACAAACAAAAAAATATACTTTTGTTACATCCAAGGATAAATCACACTCAATTTTCAAAAGATTTCAAAAGAATGCTTCGTGAACCAAATACACTTTAAACGATTCCAGGTTTTAAAAAAAAATTGGTAGCAAGGTTTTAGCTAACAAGCCAGAAGGAAAGAAAAGAAAGAGGAAGAGAGGGATGATGGGATACGTAAAAGTGAAGGCAAATTCTTTGTGCGCCCAGCACCTGTAAAATTCTTCTTTTCCAGCGTGCCCATCATCGGAGGGGATTAGCCGGCCGCCGTCTGCCAACTGGAAGCCCTGTCCGGCACACACATCTTCTTTACTGAAATGATCCTGGATGTCAAACTGAAACTGCTCGGCGTTTCTGCTGTTGATGTTCATGCATGCTTTGGAAACACCATACATATAGAGCTGTACAGAACAAACAATAGAAGTGTGTGAGCGGAAAAAGCAGTCAAATGCAGTTCTGGAATATAAGCAAAACTGAATTTATCTAGAATTTCACATTTAAGTACTAAAATAGTCACTACAAAATAATTGACAGGTCTAGGATTATTGTTCATTAATAAAGTTTGTGCCTAGCATGTGAAAAACACTGGGTGTGAAACACACACACATATGCATGTACACACAAAAGAACACAAACCTCCTCTCTACTAAAAATACAAAGTGCTCATGTATTCAAGAGTTGTTTGCACTTTTCATTTCCTCTCACAACTTCCTCTTGCTAAATCCGCCAGAAGGAGGCACTGTGGGGGTGAGCAATGTCTGCCCCCTCCAGTGGAAGGCTGCGTTTCTTCAGCAGCACACATTAAAACTGAAGGGAACACAGAGCAGCACGGCCCGCACCAGACAGACTGGCTCGCGCCCTGTGTTTCTAACCCACTGTGTTGCACAGAGAGCAGGTGCTAACGATTCCCTTTAAAGGCCCAGAAGGGAAAGTGCAGGGCCCTATAGGTGATCCCTCTCACCCTGGCCAGCCCAACCAAGTGTCTTTCCCTTCGGGGAGAGTGGCTCTGGGGTCAGACCTGTGCTGCGCTGAAGTTAGGTAGCTCTGGGTTGTTACTTGACCCTCTCTATGCTTCAGCCCTGTCGCCTGACAGACCCGACAGACAAAATAATGGTGCGCTTCTCTCAGGAGGCTGTGAGGCTGAAGGCCTCTGAAAGGCATCTGAAAGTCTTTAAGAGGCCCACCCAGTGCATAGCTACATCACCCCTGTCACCTCCAGCCTTCCTCTGGGGAATGCTCTACCAAACAGACACGTCTTCCCAAGAATCATTATCAGAACCTCTAGAAAGTGTGGTGGTGTCGGTCACTCGCGCTTTAAACCAAGGCTGACTAGATTCCTCTAGTGCCCAGCTCAGAGCACTTACACCATGAAAACTAGTAAGATCTGGAGCCCAGACAGACAGCTTCACAAGGGGAAGACAAGCCTGGCAGAGGAGGAGGCTGCCATGCCAGGCTGATGAGGAAGCAGGTCCGCCTTCTTACTTCATCAGCAGTAATCTGCTCACTCTAAACAGGACAATTTGCAGCCTCTAGCTGACGGCACGAACTTTCTTTTCCCTTTGCTCTCAGAACTGTTGCTATTACAGTGTACCTGCTTATGAGAGCACGCAGAAGGGGCCCGGCCTCCCACTGCGGCCTGCAGAGACATCCGGGGCAGCGTGGACGATTTCGTGAGATACAGACTGCCTGGCTGCGGACAGAGATGGCGCCTTCCTTTGTTTTTGATTCGTACATCCTGTAGGTGTCTGGCATTCTGAAGTCTTGACATTAAATCTGTTGAAGGATAGTTTGCCTAAGTGAAATGGATGGGGTGCTGTGGGCGTGTACCTTTAGTCCCACTCGGGAGGCAGAGGCAGGAGGATCTTTATGAGTTCCAGGCCAACCTGGTCTACGGAGCGAGTTATAGGACAGCCAAGGCTACACAGAAAGAGAACCTGTCTCAAAAAACAACAACTAAGATTATGTATTTAATGCCGGGTGATGGCCATGCACCCATTTAGCCCCAGCACTCAGGAGTCAGAGGTACGAGCATCTCAAGTTCAAGGCCAGCCTGCTCTACTGAGTGAGTTCCAGGACAGTCAGGGCTACACAGAGAGACCCTGTCACTAACTCCCACCCTACCCCCAAAAAAGCCACAGCCTGCTTTTAGAAAGATGTGTACCAATTTGTTGTTCGGGGTGGAAACACTTCAAGTTGCATAACAAACAGAAGTAAATGTAATTGTTTTCAGCTCAGTTTTGTAAGGAAAATAATAACATGATAAAAATAACTCCATTCGCAGCAGTCCTGGACCTTGTACGCCTAGTGGCCTTCTTGTCTCCCTCAGGCTGAGCTAGCAATGAACTCCAGCGTTCTTCCTGCCCCATGTCCTCACAGCTGGGTTCATACAGCCCCAGAGTGACAGAGAGAGAGAGGGTGTGCAGCCATGCATGGGACAGCCAGAGTACATGTAATTGTTTTCAGCTCAGTTCACACAGAGCAGTTTAATCAACGACTCTCCGCTTTGAAACAGGGTCTCTGACTGAATCCAGAGCTCACCAATTGGAAAAGGCTAGCTGGCCAAGAGCCTCGGGAATCCTCCTGTTTCAGCCCCTTCAGCATCAGCATTACGTGTATGTGGCCCACACTTCGGTTTTGCATGGGTGCTTAGAGAGCTGAACTCACATTTGGGCAGCAAGCACTTCAGTCCCTGAAGCAGCCCAACTCCTGGCTTTTACCAAAAGAACAGAGGAGGAGGAGGGGGCTGTAAGTTGTTATCTTTGGGAGAAGTCATTACAACAATCTGAACCTAATCTTTGGGTCCCTTTGAGGGTTGAACGACCCTTTTGCGGGGGTCGGAAAACACAAACAAACATTTACATTACAAGTCATAACTGCAGCAAAATTACAGTTATGAAGTGGCAATGGAAACAGTTTTGTGGTTGGGGTCAGTGCAGCGTGAGGAACTGTATGAACCGGTTGCGGCACTAGGAAGGTGGAGAGCCACTGATCTAATCCAAAGGTGAGACTCAGGGCCAGCAGATGGCTCGGCGGGTGAAAGCCCTTCCTGAATAAGCCTGAGGACTTGAGTTCAAAGCCCGGAATGCACAATGGAAGGAGGAAGCCAACTCCCTGATGTTGTCCTCCACGTGTGTGGCATGCACACAGAAATCAAGACTGAAAAATCATTACACAAAAGCAAAAACCGAAAAGAAAAAAAAAAAAGCAAAAACCGTGCCAGACAAATGTTAATAATACCTGAAGCCTCTTCCTCGCGCCCAGTGAAAACTCCAGTGGCCTCCTGAGGGAAGCTGCCTTCACTAGGCTGATGAATGCCGCTGTTACTCACATCTTCCCTGTCTCCACCTGTGCTCTTTCGGTTCCTTCCCTCCAAATTAACATTCTTGCTATTAAAATGTTCATCTCTGTGAAACTGTGATTTCATCTTGAAAGGCGGGACGAAGACTTTGGTGGCTTTGCCTGTGCCTGAGCGTCCTGGCCTTTCATTCCTTGGAGCAGAAACTTTGGGAGCCGGCAGGACTGGAACGGTGGGGTTGCCTGAAGGTTTTCCAGGAGCCGAGCGCTCAGAAGGATGCCCTGTGGACGGAAGTCCTTGAGCAGGTGCAGTAAGGTGTGGACTCTGGGTTTCTTGTCTTTCTTTACTTGAGCTGCATTGGAGAGAGAGTACTTAGGTAAGCTTGTTTGACAAGAAATGCATGCGCGCGCGCGCTGTGTGTGTGTGTGTGTGTGTGTGTGTGTGTGTGTGTGTGTGTGTGTGCGTGCGTGCGTGTGACAAATCTGGTGACTAATTTGCTCCTTGAGTATTAAAACATAGAAGGATACCATAGCACTCAAGGCTGTCCTTGTTTCTTGCACTAATTCCCTAGTCTTTGATTCTTGGCCTTCCTCCCACAGGAGCCCCTTCCCTGTGCACTCTCGGGGTGTGCCCCTCCTGCTCCACAGCATTCTCCTCTTAGTTCCACTCCCAACTCGGGGGGCTTGCTGGCTAGTAATTCAGCGCTCACTGGAGCCCCACTCTTCCTGTCCAATCCCTCCACTCTCTCGTCTATCTTCTAGTTAGTCATACACTTTCTAGCACACATCTAATTCATTGTAAATGAATTAGAGATATTAAATTAAAAAAAAACCTCTTTCCCCTATGCGTATGAATGAATTTTTTTTTTTGTTGTTTTTCGAGACAGGGTTTCTCTGTGTAGCCCTGGCTGTCCTGGACTCACTTTGTAGACCAGGCTGGCCTTGAACTCACAAAGATCCGCCTGCCTCTGCCTCCCAAGTGCTGGGATTAAAGGCGTGCGCCACCACCGCCCGGCTCCGAAATTTTTTTTAATTACACACATCTTACCAGAAAGGTCCACAGGTAACCGGCTCTATACACATGTGGTGTGTGAACAATCTTCTGTCTTTTGTTGTGCCTAAAAAAAAAAATCCCACTTTACAGTGTTAGTGAAAGGTGGGAGGTCTTAGTGGCTATTTGTGTTTATTACACATTACTGTAAATGTTTGCAAAATTTTGTTAGACATTGAAGTTTTCAATACACATTATAATAATTGAGTACATTGTATTTCCTAATCATAACTATAACTATAGTTGTAAACTATATCATAAACTAGTTAAAACTATAAACCAAATAACCAACAGTTGAAACCTCAGACAAATCAGTTTTTTTTTTTTGGTTTTTCGAGACAGGGTTTCTCTGTGTAGCCCTGGCTGTCCTGGACTCACTTTGTAGACCAGGCTGGCCTCGAACTCACAAAGATCCGCCTGCCTCTGCCTCCCAAGTGCTGAGATTAAAGGCGTGCGCCACCACTGCCCGGCTGACAAATCAGTTTTAAGTTTAGTTGCTGGTGTTAGCAGTCATTATCGTTAGCTAACTGTAAATCTCATCTCTAAAGTGTGCTTTTATGAAGGTTCAGAAGCAAAGATTTAGATAGTATTCATTATCAATATGGGATTTACAGCTAATAGATCTCCAATTTGTCCAGTAGTTAGGGATTAGCTGAGTAAACTAGAATACATGATCAAGTACTATGTAGCCATATAAATGATGAAGAAAGACATTTACGTATTCATTAAGCGGGATTCCCTAGCTTTGCACATTGGCAGTAATGTAGCCAGTGAGGTTTATCTGAAGTACAATTATAGCTAAATGAAAACTTTTTCCAATACCCTGAAAGGATGACTTGAAATATAGTTGGGCTGGGCGGTGGTGGCGCACGCCTTTAATCCCAGCACTTGGGAGGCAGAGGCAGGCGGATCTTTGTGAGTTCGAGGCCATCCTGGTCTACAAAGTGAGTCCAGGACAGCCAGGGCTACACAGAGAAACCCTGTCTCAAAAAACCAAAAAAAAAAAAAAAAAGAAAAGAAAAGAAATATAGTTGGTGTTGGCAATCTCTGACAATCTCTACAGAAATTTTCAAAAAACAAAAACAAAAACAAAAAACAAAAAAGTAGCATTCCCTAAAAAAAACAAGCAAATAAGGCATGAAAATGCAGACAGATGTTATTACAGAATGCCTACAAGAATAAACTGGAAGTCACTGAGTAAGAGGTGGGGAACTTGGAGACCAGCCTCAAGTATGACTGGACTTAAAATTCCTCCCAGCATACCTTTCTATGGCATTTATGAATGAGTTATGCAAATGTTTTGTTTGCTCAAATGTAAGATTAAAGAATAAGAAAACTGGGGGCTGGAGAGAGGCTCAGCGCTGCTGCTCTTACAGAGGACCAGGGTTCAATTCCCAGCACCTCATGGTGGCTCACAACCATCTGCAGGTATAGGGGATCCAATGTTTTCTTCTGGCCTCCACGCATAGCAGACACACACATGGTACACACATATACATGCAGGCAAAATGCCCATACGCATAAAATAATATAATATGAAAATCCTAAAGCTGGAAACAAATGAACTTACCCTAACTAACAATTCTGCACATGCAGAATTATTATGACTGGAAAAAGAGCAGAGTGATGATTTAGTTTTTTTCTCATCTTTTTTACTTTTATGAGTCAAGGTTTCTCTGTGTAGCCCTGGCTGTCCTGGAACTCCCTTTGTAGACCAGGCTGGTCTCGAACTCACAGAGATCCACTTGCCCCTGCCTCCTGAGTCCTGCAGCTAAAGGAATGTGCCACTACACCTGGCTCATGATGATACATCTTTAAAGATTTACAATGTACAGACAAAAACTGCAAAGAACTCTTTTTTAAATTTATTTTATTATTCTGTGTGTATGAGTGTTTTGCCTACATGTATGTCTGTGAACCACACACATGCCTGGTGCCTGAGGAGGTAGGGAGCCTCCATGTGGATGCTGGGATCAAACCTGGATGCTTTCCAAGAACAAGTGGTCTTAACTGCTGCAACTCTCTAGCTCCAGAACTCTTAGGTCTCCATAAAGATGGTGAATTCAGAACAATTATGCCTATACTGTGGAAGGTGGTTCTCAAGGGTGGTCTACTGAACGGAGGTGAGTGACCACAATGACCTTAAAAGGACCTTCCATGAGCACTTTCACACACTCCTGTTCACTGTCCAGGAGGACATCTGTCCAGCTTGTATATCTTCCTACAGAAGTCACGTTTATCTCAGGACAATTCATTTCACAGTTAGGCTGAGACACAGTGGCTACCCTCTTGCTATAGGGTTAACATGGAGACTTGAGAAAACACCTAATACGAGCTACTCAGATTTGGGTATTCAGCAGGTTTTTGTCTTTTTACAAGAATTAATTTCACTTATATTGTGCATGTGAGTATACATGTGCACACAGAGGTGAGGAACAACTTTTAGAATTCAGTTCTGTACTAAAAGGTGGGACACTGGGGTTGAACTCATTGGGCTAGGTGATGGCTGGTGCTTTTACCAGCTGAACCACTTCACTGGCCTGAGGTTTTTCTTAAATAAATGAAATAAGGTTGTGAATGCAAGGACGATAGTAACTGTTTTTACTTGAGGTACAATTTAGATTTTAAGTGAAAATTAGAATTTAGGGAAATTTGTGTCTGGTCTGTGTATTTTTTAATGTTTAAGACTTTTCAGACTAGGAAGTCTATCAGTGATAAAGGTGGATAATGTTGGATAATAAAAGTTGTCAACTTGAAGCTGGGGAGATGGCTCATGCTAGAGACTGCTCTTGCACATGGCCTGAGTTTGGTTCCCAGCACACAACGAACGGAAGGCAACTCCGCCTCCAGGGAACCTGATGGTGCTGGCCTCCTCGGGCACTGCAGTCATACGACACACACAGACTTGTGCAAAAGAGCAACACACACTAAATCAATGTTTTGCCTGGTTTTGTTGGGCAGGTGGTGCACGCCTTTAATCCTACTACCTGGGAGGCAGAAGTAGGTGGATCTCTGTGAGTTCGAGGCCAGCCTGGTCTAGAGCCTGGGCTATACAGAGACACCTTGTCTTCAAAAAACAAACAAACAAAAAAGGTTAAGAAAATGACTAAAAGAGGACCATCAAAAGACTCTACTGGACGAGGAGGCAAGGGATCAACTAACTGTATGTAGTAGTTGAAGGATAAATCAGGACTCAGAAATGCCTACCCCACTTGGTAGCAGAGATCACATCACTTAGAAAAGACAGGCTTTGAGGAAATGGTATAGGTTACTTAACACTTTTGTTAAGTTTAAAGTCATCATTTCATAAGCACTCTGCAATTACAGCTTTTTCAGCACCCTAGTGGGCATCACGGTTGAAACAACCACATAACAAATACAGCAAAAGTTTCACAGCTAAACCATTCTCGGACACAAGAACCAAGAGGAAAGTTTAAGAGTACCATGCAGGGTACTCCTTAAGGGTGAAACACATGAATAAAAACAAATTTACCATCTGGAGCAGTTTTTGAAGGCTTTAAGGACTTTTCCTTATTTTCAATTATCCTGTCAAATTCATTTAGTAAGCTTCTTTTGATTGGGGGTTGTCCTAAAAAGAAAATTCCATACATGTTTGTAATTATACCAGTTTTACGTTTTAAAAGCCTACATTTCCCCCTTTAGAACTAAAGTACTGACTCATAACATGTTAAGCAATGAAATAAAACAAAACCCCACAATGAAGTACTATAAAGTTAAATGCTCATAGAGAATGCGACCTGCACAATACTGGATGCCTGACAGCTCCAGACTCTGTGAGTCCGTGCGCTGAAGGGACTTGAGGGTTGGAGTGTCAATCTTGACATCTGTCATGAATCATGATGGCAATGATTCGATACTTGATGATTCTTTCTAGCCTGAGACACTACCAAACACTCACACTTCGGACCAGCCTAACAGTGTCACGAAGTCATTGGACATATATTAAAAGAGAAATTAGAATATAGTTCAACAGCACTGAGAGCAGCAGGTGGGGCCCGAGAGATGGCTCAGCGCTTAGGAGCATGGCTGCTCTCTCAGAGGAATCAGGCGGCTCCCACACCCACACAGCAGCTTGCTACTCTTTGTGATGCCAGTCCAGGGGAGCCAATGCCCTCTTTTGTCAGGCACCAGGCACGTACACGGTGCACAAGCATACATGCAGGAAGAACACCTATTTACATAAAGAATTTTGAAAAAAGGTTGGACATTATTTACTAATATGACTGTGTTTAGAGTATTTGTGGGAGAAGTAATTAAACACTAAGTTCTCTGTCTATGTTAAGTAATGTGTCAGGTTCAAAGTTAAATAGCTTATTTTAAATTTTGTGATTTTAAATTTTTTTTTTTTTTTTTTAGGGTTTCTCTGTGTAACAGCCTGCCTGTCCTGGACTCACTTTGTAAACCAGGTTGGCCTCAAACTCAGAGATCCACCTGCCTCTGCCTCCCGAGTGCTAGGATTAAAGGTATGCTCCATTATGCCCGAGTGATTTAAAATTTTTTAAACAATTAATGTATGTTTCTGAGGCAGGTTATGCTATTTAACCCAGCTGACCGTGAACTTAAGGGAATCCTCCTGCCTTAGGTTCCTGAATGCTGGGATTACAGCTATCAAATATCATGCCTGGTGGTAGTAAGCATGGTTTTATCTTTACAATTACCTTGTGAGAAGTTATAACCTCACTTTATGGATGTGGCAACGGGCTCAGAGAAGCAAGGTAACATATGACAAGAACTGTAAGTCGCACACAGTACTCAGTAAGTCATGGGGCTACAGAAGAAAACAGCTTCTAACCATAATCGGAACCTCTTTATGCATATGGGAAGTGTTAATGTCATACCAGTTTGTTGAAAGTAAAACTTCTTAGCATCATTTTTAGCCATAACTATTAGTAATCTCTAAAACTACGCTAAAAAGGCTTGAATTGTGACCTGTTGGTACAACTTACAGATATCAAGAGCTTAATCACTGTCCTCCAAACTCTAAAAAAAAAAGTGTTTTGGTTTTTGTTTTGTTTTTCGAGACAGGGTTTCTCTGTGTAGCCCTGGCCATCCTGGAACTCACTCTGTAGACCAGGCTGGTCTTGCACTCACAGAGATCCAACTGTCTCTGCTTCCTGAGGGCTGGGATTAAAGGCATGTGCCACCGTGCTCCGCCATTACAGACAGTTTCCAACTGCCACGTGGGTGCTGGGATTTGAACCTGGGTCCTTTGGAAGAGCAGTCAGTGCTCTTAACTGCCGAGCCATCTCTCCAGCCCTTGTTCTGTCTTTTAACACTAGTCTATGAGACTACAGAGGGTGGAATACTTGAGACAGAGACCAGCAGTACTTACCAACTGCGTCCATAGCCACTCCTCTTTTCCTAGTTCTCAAACTGAACAGAGCCTCGTTCTGGGGGCATGTAGATGGTGAGTATTTGGCGTGGCTCTGTTCAGGATCCTTCAGCTCCTCATCTTCCATAAAAGCTCTGGCAATCTCCACTGCTTCTGTTTCAAAATAGTTCTCTGGCTCTTTGGAGTAAGAAAACTCTCCAACATTTGTTCTCACCAGAACATCAGATAATGTTTCCATCTTACCAGTTCCTACTTTAATGTCTTGGGGTGAGGTTTCTTCCTCTTCTATGAGATTAGCCTTCTTAAGAAGGGACACTTTGGTTCCTAATACCAACTGGGAGAGTTGGGGAGAAACTTCAATAGAATGAGTATAGCCTGAAGAAGCACTCTTTGTATAGTTACTTGGTAAACTGGATTTACTATCGTAGGGTTTCTGCAATTTAGAGTTCACAGGATACTCTGGGGTTCTCTTTTCAACCCCAGTTTGAGGAAGTACTTGCGATACATCTTCAGATGTAGGTGAATGCTGGAGAGTACGTTCAGTTCTGATCACATCAAATTCCTCTAACATTCCCTTAGCTTTGTGTAAGGCACTCTCTGAAACTGTGACCCGTTTTCCACCTGCTGTACTGAAGCCAGAGAATACAGATGAACTGACATTGCCTGGGAAGCTTCTGGGGAGTGACAATACGCCCTGGGCCTTATACACCACAGAGTTGCCTCTTCTCACTGAGTGGTCTGGTTTTTCATCACTTCCCAGCGACACCGTGGAAGGTTGCTGTGCAGCAGTATCATCCATCTCAGAAAACACTTGCCTGGCCTTTTCTAATGAAGCATCTGATACCTGTACTGCTTTTCCACTTGCTGTGCTGAAAATCCCAGAAGTGCATTTAGGATGGACTGGATGAGGAAGTTCCCTTATAGATTTAGTTGCATCCCGAGTTTCCAAACTAACAGACTGTATTCCAGCTTTCTCTGGTTCAAACACACTTTGGTTCTGCTGTGGTATTTGTTCATTTTGAGTATGAACAATAATAGCCTTATGTGAGTTTATGTAGACACCATCTGAAGAGCTAGGACATATAAAATCCTCTGAATCATCCAACACCGGAAGACAGCTTGTCTGGCAAGTATCTGGTTTACTCTCTGTGCTTGGCTCAGTTGTTTTGCTGCAGTTACCCATAAATATCTCCTTTGCTCTTCTTGCAGGTTCTTGTGAATGAGCTGTAGCGAACACAGGTGAGCCTACCTTACAACTCATTGAATCAAGAGTTGCCACGTCAAAGGCTACATTTTTATTTGCATGTGGTGAAGCATTAATCTCAAGTTTCTGAACACAATCTTCACCTACAGTTTGTGGGTATGTATTTATTTCTTTTGTAGCAGATACTCTGCGAAAAATGACATTGCCTTCAGTATTCTTCATGCCTGGTGGAACATCAGAGTCAATTTTATTGTTTAAGAAATGTCCTGAATCACTATGCACGTTGTCGTTACAATGACAAAAACTAGAATGGGACAGGCATCTGCGACATACACCAGGGTCTCTAAAGAGGGCTGAAGCTTGATTTTCAGAGACATGATTTGTGTCAACTTCAGTTCTGATACTATCTGAACTATGTTCATATGAGGTATTTCCTGTAAAATGCTCAGTGTGTTCCTTTTCAATTTCAGCAGCATTTCCTATTCCATGTTTAGCACCTGGTTCTTCTCTAAGCCATGTTCCGCCTTTGGATTCAGAAGACCCTCTGACACAAGTTTTTCTACTGTATCCTGTGTAACATGCCAAATCAGAGTCTTCATTGACTGAGTAGGACAATGGACTGGTACAGGGAGTTGCAGGACTTTGTTCTGTTTCATTTTCTCTGTTTTCATGGACTTTGGAAGAGGCATCATTTGATGTTCTGAGATTTTCAGTGTGTCTACACAAATCATTGCTTTGCTTGGGTAGCATTGCAGTCTCCTCAGAGACAAAGGTCTGCATGTCTTCACACTCTGAGGCAGTCACTTCATTTCTCTCACGTGTTAATGCAGCCCCTTCTTTGTAGCCCTCCCTGTCCTTTGGGGGTTTTGACACTTGATGACTTAAGCTGGTGATTTTCCTAACATACTGTGTCTCATCAAAAAGGTTTTTCACTTTGTCCAAAGATTCCTGCGTGATTTTGACTTTTTTCCCGCTAGCTGTATGAAAACTCAACACAGTAGGTTCTTTGATACTTTCTACTTCACATTCAGGATGCTGCTGGAGAGTTGGTAATTGGCTGACAGTTCCAATTGGGAAACATTCTTCAAATACCTTAATACTGATTGCTTCCTTGTGACATGAAATATCCATTTTGTTATTTATGCCACAATGAAATTTAGAATTTAAAGAATCTGAGAATACGGTCAATTCTTCCATTTCCTCCTTAAAAATATTCACACTTTTATTTAATGACTCCTTGGAGACTCTGATATTTTTCCCACTTGCAGTTTGAAAGGATATATTAAAATCTCCATTTTGTTCCATCTTTCTTGAAGGTAATTGTTCTTTATCTGAAGATTTCATAGGACATGTTTCCTCTACTTTCATGACTTCCAAACATGTTAAATCTGATATACTTTCCTTAATTTGTGCGTTTTCCTCCCTTGAATACTGGGTACATGATTCGGGATAGTTACTGACTTGATCAGCAGCACAAGGTAAATCACTGTCACCTTTATGAATGTAAACTGTGCCACTTGTACTTGGTTTACCACCATCAGAGTGTTCTAACTTATAAGTATTTCTTTCAGAGCCAGTATAGTTGTTATCTTCATGTTTTGTATTTTTTGCATAATTTTCAAGATTTTTGTCAACAAAAATACCAGTAGTCATTTCAATATTATCTTGTAATGTTACTTGGTCTTCACTAGTTTTCTCATGAAAACTTTTATCACTGTTTTGTTTCTTTATGTTAAACATGGGAGCAACAGAATCACGCTGTGCATGTGAGGAGAATCCTCTGGGGTCTACTTTTGCAGAAGTCCCCTCACTCATACTTTCAATGTCACTGAACAGTCTTGCAGCTTTCCGCAGAGCCTCATGAGACACACTAAGTTTTGTGCCAAGAGCAGAACGAAACCCTCCAAACTGCATTCCATTTATGTTTGCCAGAAAACAATGTGTACTTCTGTTACAATCGCCTTCCAGTGGGTGAGGAGAGCTTTGTTTAACTCCAACTGAACCTTCAAATTTCTTGCTGTCATCTGTCTGACCTACAGAGGGGGGATGCACGGTGAGATGGAGATCAGCATCTTTCCACTCCTTAGAAGTGGTACTCACAGTGACCATCTGGTTTCCAGATACTTGAGATGTGTTACCCTGTGCTACGTGGCTTGGCTTTCTGAACTGTGTGAATTCAAACTGACTTCCTGATTCTTCCAAGATGGTAGAAAGTTCTGTGATTTCTGCCTTTTGGCTGGGTGTTAAATTATGATTCCAATGAAAATCTTGCTTTGAAGATAACATGTGAGGTGCTGCATGAGTATCTTCACAAGAAACAGATGCATGACTCTGAGAATGTGCAGACATGTTAGTAACTGATTGCAAGTCAAATGTATAAGGTTCACTTAGTCTCTTCTGGTTTGCTAATGCTAAGGTATTAACAATGCCAATACAAGCTAAACTAGTAGGATATTGGTCTTCAATATCTTTGAAGAACATTTTGCTTTTCTTGACATTATGCTCTGAAAGTTTTATTTCTTTATTGGAAGCTGTTCTAAAGCTACCTCCAAAATTATGGTTCAAAACTGGATCCAAGGGCCCCAACCATTTTTCTGTATAATCACTGTTTCCATCTGATTTCAAATCCAAGGAGGAATCCGACTTGAAATCTCTGTCTGCAGTCCCTTTTAGACACTGCTCTACAGTATTTCCACTCTCCTTTGTATGAACATGAACTATAGGTGACAAATCCAGGTCTTTTGTACTCAACACTTGGGCTGCATGCTTATCACCTAAGTCTCCATCTACTGCTGTGGGAGAGTTCTTGAGACCAGGCCCTTTTGCATGGCTGAGGTCTTCTTCTTGGAGTTCCACAGTTCTTTCTAAGGCAGCCTTATTCCTTTCATTAGCTACATGAAAGGCAAAGTTATTCTCATTGTCTGGGAAAAGTTCTTCAGAACTCAAATTTACTGTTACTTCTGATATAAAAGGTGTTCCTTCTTGGTCCTTTTGTATGACAGCTGGCTTTGTATCTTGGTTGGGCCTTGACTTCACTAAAAGGGATGATGCTTCTGCTACATAGTCTCTAGGTGGCAGAAACTCAGGGGTTTGACAATTTTCACTTAAGACACATATTTCCTTTCCCCCCATGGGGATGTTTTTGTTTAATTCAGTACTAGCTTTACAACTCTCCTGCTCCAGTCTCTCTGGTATCTTACAGGATCCTTTCCCTCTGGACACCACAACTGGCTTGGACAGGGGCTTCTTCGTGCTGGCAGTTACAGTAAGAGTCCGTGTTCTGGTGTGGCCACCAACAGGGCTGTCCTGTGGCTCCAAGCTAATGCTGCTGGGCTGTACTGTTGCTGCGTCCTGTTCCACAGGGTGACACACTGAGGTTGAGATGACTTCTCCACCTGGAACTTTTGGACTCTTCTGATCATTTTCACATTGTGTCTGTGGCAAGCATGACAGAAAGTCGGTTTTTAGGGTTGCATATGGCTGTGGTTTTTCTTCACTAACTACTGCTTCTTTGTCACTGAGATTCTGAGATATCAATGCATTAGTATAACTACTTTCCTTATTGGAAGCAGTCACAAAAGATTTGGTCAAGGACAAAGATGGCTCTTCAGGATCATTCTGTATACAGCTTCTTATGACAGAAGAATCTGACGTACCTAAATATAAGAATAAAGAGTGAAGGAACAAATTAGAGTCTACTAACTGCATCCACGTGTTGCTTTTACCATGTTAAAGTGTCCAAAATAAGTACAAGAAAAGCAAAGAGTGAATGGCAGATTAAAACAAACCCTAAGCAGTCACAATGTTGACATTACTAAATGTCTACGTGAAGAGGCTGAGGAGCTAGCTCAGTGATGGGCCTGTCGTGTAGACCTGAATCCAGATCCCCAGCAACCCCCATAAAAATCTGGATGTGGCAGGGGGTATCTGTACATATCAGGGATTTAGGATGGGAACAGAGGCAGGCAGATCCCTGCAGTACACCAGTACCACTAACCCAGTCACCATGCCAGTTACAATTTCTCACAGGGGGATAACACTGATTTTGTGAGGTGGGGGTTCAGTGGAGGGAACAGGTCCCCCTTCTGTTCCCGAGGCTGGCCTTGAACTCCTAAGCTCAAAGGATCCTCCTGCTTCAGTTTCCCAAGCAAACACCATCTTTAGTTATCCAATTTGTATATAACACTCTTGAGCAGGAGCTAAGCAGTCAAGTTCCTAATATATATGGATAGAAAGCAGTCTCAGGAGCCATGGAGTAGGACACAGTGGGCATGTCTGTAGTTCCAACTACTTGGGAGACTCAGGCAAGAGGATCACTCATGTTCAAAGGGTCCAAGAATTACTGAAGGAAGACCCCAGACTCAAATAGTATGCAAAAGCAGGGGGCGTTTATTCTGCAGAAATGGCCTACATGCTGTATGTCTGAAGGAATGGTTGACCCTTCCTTCAAAATGGCAACCATGAAAGGAGCTCACAGGCCCCTTTTAGAGGCACTTAGGGCCATGTCCATGGCGAGAGGTACTTGTATAATTTTGATTGGCCCCAACTTTGAAGGAAAAAGAACTACCTTATCAGGGACTTTTTCTTTGTCTAACTTCAGCCTCCGATCAGATATCAGGGCGACTGCTGATTGGTCACCCTCGGTCTTTATTTTATTTTTTCGAGAAACCTAGCCTGTCCTTCAGAGAAATTGAAAGTTGAGGGCTCCAGATGGAGGTTTTATATAAAATGGAGTAGGCCAGGTCCTTTCAAAAGCCTGCATAGAGTACTAAAGGGGGACAGATCGCATGGTGGCTTAGGGGGTAAATGCATTTGCCATTAAGCCTGAGAACCTGAGGACTCACACACACAGTGACAGAGGAAAACTGACCTCCACACATGCACCCTGTGCCATGCATAAGCCCACACACATATACACAATAAGTAAATGCTACAAAAACAAAAAACAAGAGCCAGCAATGTGTGGTGCAAACTGATCCAACAAGTTTAAATGGTACAATTCTAAACACTGAATTCAAAGTCTCACCAATAATATAAATAGGTACCCTAACCCTGAGATTAAATATGAGATCTAGAGTCAGTGATGTGGCACATGCTTTTAATCCAAGCACTCAGGGAGCAGAGGAAGGCAGATCTCTTGAGTTCCAGGCCAGCCTGGTCTACATACAGAGTTATAGGACAGCCAGGGCTACAGAAAGAAACACTGTCTAAACCAAAACCAAAACCAAGCCCAAATAAAAAAAAGAGACCTAAAAGACTACAGAAAGAGGAGCTGAAGACATGGCTCAGCTCTTTCAAAAGACCCGGGTTCAAAACCCAGCACACACACAGCAGTTTGAAACTGTCTGTAATGGCCGGCCATAGTGGCGCATGCCTTCAATCCCAGCACTTGGGAGGTAGAGGTGGGTAAGTTCAAGGCCAGCCTGGTTTACAGAGTAAGTTCTAAGACAGCCAGAGCTACACAGAGAAACCCTGTCTCCAAAAGACTACAGAAAGGTGTCTTTTTAAATAAGAAATTTAAATGATATATTTAAAGAAGAGAACTTAATCTCATCCATAAACATACATACATTAGAAGAAAAAAAGGACTACCTGAATTCACATTTGTAAATGTGTATGGTGCTTCAAAGTCACTTGCTTCAAACTGAGACACAAGGCTAGTGAGCTCTGATGTTCTGTCTGTCTGTATTCTTTTTCCTTGATGATTTGCATCATCACTGATGGAGTAAATAAACTTTATTCTCTTAACTTTTAGAGTGGATATTAAACCTGGATTTTTCACAGCTCCAGAGGTGTGAGTGAGCGTGCCTGGCCAGCTTCCAGTGTCAACTGAGCTGGGACATGGAGAATCCTCTCTCTGTGAGCACACAGCACGCATTCCCAATCCACGCGCAGAGGCTTCAGCCTCCTCTATCCCAGTGGAACTGCTCACTCTCCCTGAGAGAACAGCATCCAAAGTCTCTTCAAGCGGCTCTCTCATCTTGAAATCAGACTCCCAGACACTCTGAAATAGACAGGCTGCTCGACCTGTTCCAGACACCACTTGCTTCCCTGCAATGGAGTCTTCACGTGATTCAAGATGCTGTTCATTATCTATCAGAGTTTCCTCACTGGACACCTTGTTTGGTACTGGAGGACTAGAAATATGAGGCAAAGAATTTTCTGAAGTAATAGAGTCAGCACCTCCTTTCTTCATACCTGTGAATTCTTTTTCTGAATTGTTTTGATTATGAGAAGAAATATGAAGTAGAGGTATTTTTCCCATCTGGGTTCCACTTAGACCAGAGAGGTTTAGCTGAGACCATCCACTGATTGAAGACTGTACAGCTTCCTTGCAGATCTCCTCACTTCTGCTGTCACAGGGCTTCTGGCCTGTTAGACCTGCAGCTAAGGGATCACTATCTCTTGGTTTGGGTTGTCTTCCAGCTTCTTCACTCAATTCATCAGTTCTTGTTTCATTGAAAATTTTCTTCCTGGTCCTGCCCATTCTCTTTTTTTGTAGACTTCTGGTTCTATGCTTAGGAAAATATGACAAGAAACTATCTTCTTCTGAAGTATCTGCAGCTGTCTCTCCATCGTCTAGAACATTTGCCATTGACTTTCTAAGGCAATCTTTGAAGCTGTTTATATTACCAGATGAATCCCCTAACATTTTCCCCAACCCTGTTAAAATTCAGAACAGCATGTTATAGCATTTATAATCCAACCATACTCTTCATAGTATTCCCACAATTCTTCTCAGAAATAATTCACATTAAATAGCATCCAGGTCAGCAGTAAGGGGTCATTCTGAGTGTCAGTCATTCTGGAAAGTCTCAGTGCTCCTAAACCTGACGGTCCCGATTCACACCCCAACCTCTAATAAATCTTTATCAGATCTACACAATTAAGGGTCACCTTTAAAAGTGCTATCTACTCAATTTGGTGTTCTAGGAACTATCAACCCAGATGTAGCAAGTCAATTCTGTATTTACTGTAGCTATGAGAAATATCAAGTCAGTTTCTATCTTCCGTGCCCTGACTTCAAAGGTGGAGAAAGGAAAGCAGAGGTATGTCCCCTTAAGAACAAACACATAAGTTCAGATCAGTAGCTCAACTAAACAGAAATACTTACCCTCACTAAAAGCTTCCTTCTGGTTTTTGTTTTTGTTGTCATTCACAGAGGGAACAGATCTATCATTCTTTTTCAGACTTTCATTGTGGCTGGAAAAATAGCTTTTCAAAGTCTGCAGAAATTATGTTCAACATCATTAATTAGTATACCAAACAGAAAGTCAGAAACATTCTGTAGGAAAAAACTACATATGGGATCATGTTTAGAAATATTCCCAAAAGCTTAGGAAAATTATAAACTGCAGTTTTAAAAAATGTAAGATAGCTGGGGCATAGTGACAGACACATATAATCCTAGCATTTGGGAAGCAGATGCAGGAGGATCACTCCCTTGTTTACATAACCACTTTCAGGCTACCAGGGCTGCATAGCAAAACCTGTCTTAAAAAAGCCAAAAACAAGGGCTGGAGAGATGTATCAGTGGTTAAGAGCACGGACTGATCTTTCAAAGGTCTTGAGTTCAATTCCCAGCACCCACATGGCAGCTCACACTTGTTTGATGCCATCTGCTGGTGTGCAGACAGACACACAAAGTACCTGTCTACATAAAATACACACATAAATCAACCTTAAAAAAAAAAAAAAAGCCGGGTGTGGTGGCGCACGCCTTTAATCTCAGCACTCAGGAGGCAGAGGCAGGCAGATCGCTGTGAGATCAAGGCCAGCCTGGTCTACAAAGCAAGTCCAGGGCAGCAGTGCTGTTATACAGAGAATCCTTGTCTCAAAAAACCAAACCTCCATCACCATCAGAAAATGAGGAGCTATTTATTGGTAGCTGATGGGTACTGGGGAAGGGAGAGTCATATTTGGGGAGGGCATAGCCGCTGGTAGGCTGCCCATTCTCCAGTACATAGCCCCACACCCACATGCATCCAGGGGCACTAACTGGATTCAGGGGAACATTTGAAAAAAAGAAAGAAAAAATAAAAAGAATACATGAAGTTGGCAGTGGGTTGTGGGTCATGCTGGGGAGGATCCTGAGGGAGTTAGAGGACGGAGAGATAGTGAATATGATCAAAATATATTATATACATGTATGGTCACCTCAAAGAATTAACAACATATCAAAGCACAACAAGAAACAACAACAAAACAAAATCAAGTGAAGGGATTCTGAATGAAGAATGTCAAGAGTAAAGCCAGCCTGACACTGACTTACAGCAGGAGAGTCCTCAGGAAATCTAGCCCCGCACGGCTCCTCATCCCGTGCTGTGAAAAGAAAATTACACTTAGCTGTACTGTATTATATACTGCACTCTGAAATTAACAGACAAACTTACGGTTTTCAGAACACCCACACACACACACACACACACACACACACACACACACACACACACAC
>CAJQZJ010032578.1:4426409-4437775 GCA_907164525.1 Lophiomys imhausi | reverse complement strand
CACACACACACACACACACACACACACACACACACACACACACACACGCAGATGCACTAACTGAGAAGTAGTGCATCTGGAAGAAAATTAAGTGACCAGAGTCAGCAATGACAAAGGCCAACATGCACTGAGTTGTCATGCTGTTTGGTAATGTCACTCCCAAGGTGGTAAGAAATGGTGGTTTGGTGACACCAGCTTTATGGCAAGGGTCTCTACAAGGGCAGATGAAAGACCTGTAAGGTTGTGACTTCAAAGCCTCCCTGGGAAACTTCAGCCTCTATGTAGACGATGACACAGCCTAAAGCCATATCAAGGCTACTTGCTGCTTAGTTGTCCACCTTTTCACTTTATTATTTCACACAGGCAACAAAAGGAAGTCCAGTCACTCCTGGCTGAAGGAATCCAAATGGAATGCTATTTGGCTGGAATCACCAAAACGAGCCCTGGTATGAGGACTGGCAAGATGGCTCAGGAGGAAAAGGCACTCACTGGCTTCGCTTCCCTAAGCTCAGTCCCTGGTACGCACATGGCGGAAGAAAAGAGCCAACCTTGTTAACTGTCCTCTGACCTCCACACACAAGTGGTGGCATTTGCACATGTGCACACTTGCATAAACACAAAATAAATAAAACCTAAAATACTAAAAAAAAAAAAATTATGGTTTGAGTATAAACCCACAATTTGAGGACCACCACAGTTATACATATATCTTATGAATGAGCACACATACATAACAGTTATACACTGTGTGTACATGTGTACATGAAGTTATGATACATAGATGGCATTGTTAAAATATGTGTTTCTTTGCATTTTAGATAAGAAAGTCATTCTGAACTACAAACACTCATCACAGAGTAATATCTGAGAGTTTGTTGTCATGTTTACTTACATTTTTTAACCTTTATTTTATGTATGTAAGTATATATAAGTTTGCCTACAAGTACATATGTAGACCACATACATGCAGGAGTCTGTGGAAGCAAAGGACATCAGATCCTCTGGAACTAGAGTTATGGACAGTTGTGATCCACCACATGGGTGCTGAGAAATGAACCAGAGTCGTCTGCAAGAGCAGCAAGCCCTCTTAACCCCTGAGCCTCCTCTTCAGCCCTAACAACATAAGACTGGAGAAGACAACTTAGCAGCCACAACAGCTCTTCCTCTACAGTACACATCTGCCACTATTACCTATGAGCACAGTGGAACTAAGGGTTGGCGGTGTAGCTAGTGAACTTGACCAGGACATATCAGGATCCACCTCAACGCCCAGACTTTCAGAAATAGGTTTTGGTGTCTGATCCTACAAAGAAAGATAACAGTTTAATTTACAGAAATGTGGACGATTAATTTTTCATTCACACTTTATTCATCACGTAATGCCTCTGTGAGACAGTATGCTAAGTGCAGACCTGCAACGCTCAAACCAGAGGGATGATAACTCACTGTAACAGTCTCAACTGATATATTGTAAGTAACTCAAGCAGAGCATTTACCTCCTCGAGTCTTGGTGTATAAAATAAACTTCCACACACCACTGCAAGTGAAAAAACAGAAAATGATTACATCTTCATTAACATTTCTAAAACTTACTAATAGACACCACGGGGCTGGAGAGATTGCTCAGCACTTAAGAGCACTGGCCGCTCTTGCAGACCTGAGTTTCTAGTACCTACAACAGGTGGGTCAGTCACATGTAATTCCAGTTCCAGGGGATCTAATGTTCACTTCTGGCCTCTGGACACCAGGCATGCATGAAGTATATACATAGACAAAGCATTCATACACACGCTTCAGAAGCAAATAAGGTCTCAAAGGACAATAAAAAGAAAGGACACTGGCTGTGCTCATACCTGGCTTTTCTCTCTGTGTGTGTCGCAGAGTAAGAGGGCTAGAAAAATGAAACAATGGCCTCAGGTTAAAAGAACAGCAGCAGCAACAAAGAGATCATTCTGTAGTGAATCTTAGTGCTTCATGGTGTGGAGACAAGGGCTTGCTACGTTAACCCAGGCTGGCCTTGTACTGTTAGCCACCTGCCTCGGCCTTCCTAGTGTGGATTACCAGGCCTGTCTCAAAGTAAACATTTCTAACATAAAAATTACACAATTTAGGAATTTATTACACATTATTTAAAGATAGAAGTTCTTCCAGGAGGTACTCAGCTACTCAGCCTGGATGATAGCTTATGTCTGTGAAACAACCACATGCAAAGAAATGTTTTATTTAAACAATTTTTTTTTTTTTTTTTGTCTTTTGAGACAGGGTTTCTCTGTGGAGCCTTGGCTATCCTGGAACTCAGAGATCTGCCTGCCTCTGCCTCCCGGGTGCTGGGATTAAAGGTGTGTGTCACCACTGCCTGGGTGTGCCACCACTGCCTGGGTGTGCCACCACTGCCTGGGTGTGCCACCACTGCCTGGGTGTGCCACCACTGCCTGGGTGTGTCACCACTGCCTGGGTGTGTCACCACTGCCTGGGTTATTTAAACACATTTTAGTAACAGCTGAGCATGATCGTTCATGACCAAATCCTCAGCCTCACGGTAGACTAAGGCTGGAGAATTCTGAGGTAAAACTAGCCTAGGCTAGAAGTAAAGTCAGCTTGGACTGTAGTGTGAGACCAGGCCTTAAAAACAGACACACAAAACATGTCTGTATATACTTATAAAATATACATCAGTCTCATGATCATACCTTTCACTGAGATAAGATTTCAGAGGTGGACTGGCAACATCAACCATGGGGTCCATTTTGGCCTTCGTTTTGCTGTGATTTTTATGTTTACTATTTACAACAGCCTTCCCTGAAACAGTAAGATAATCCAGTGACGATGCAGACACCGTGTATTTTGAACTTAAGAACAAAAAAGAACGTATGGAGAGCTCACGCCTCCTACAGAAATACATCTCAAGGCACGATGTGCACCTTATGTATGGCATCACGGAAGGTAAAGATAAAGGGAGACATTGGACAGAACCCTACCAAGTCTCTCTGACTGTATCACCTTGTGAAGTTTTCAGCATTTTATTCCAGACTCCTGAATAAAAGTGGGAGAACAAGGCTTTCTTGACTGCACCTTTCCCTCCTCAGCGCTGGAGACTGAACTAGGGCTTGTCAAATGACAAACATGTCTACTGTCAAACTACATCACTAGCCTGACGGCTTCAATTGACCGTTAAGATGCTATGCTTTCGTATCCCACTTTTGTGGCACCCAATCATGTGACTGCTCTGAGAGACCGCTGTTAAGCCTACAGCACTGTGCACAAGATGTCTATTTCCCTGTGCACCCCTCTTTTGAGACAAAGTCTCTCTATGTAGCCCTGGCTGTCCTGGAACTTGCTATGTAGACCAGGATGGCCTTGAGCTCACAGAGATGTCTACTTCTACGTCCTGAGGGCTGGAATTAAAGTTGTGCACCACTCCACTCAGCTGAACAGCCTTTTATACTAATTTGATTCATTTCCTATATATTTTTTTCAAAATAAAGTTTTCTTAAAAATAGCAAGAGTATGGGCTGGAGAGATGGCTCAGAGGTTAAGAGCACTGGATGTTCTTTCAAAGGTCCTGAGTTCAATTCCCAGCAACCACATGGTGGCTCACAGCCATCTACATTGCGATCTGGTGCCCTCTTCTGACCTGCAGGCATATATGCAGGCAGAACACTGTATACATAAATAAATAAATTTTTTAAAAAAGAAAGAAAACAAACAAAAAAGAAACACAAAAATAGCAAGAGTTGTGGGGTCACTAGGTTTGGCCATACTATGTCAAGGAGGTAATAAATATCCCAGAGACTGAATACACAATGTTACTAAACAAGAGCTTACAAACACGTAGGTCAGAGAAACTGCTATCAAATTAAAATACTCACAAGAAATTGATTACAAAGAATCACCACCTTATGATAACTAGTGGAAATAGAGCTTAGTCAACATCAAACCAAGTCATGGGCTATCTTGAATATCAAAGTCCTGATTTGGAAAATCTCAATTAGTGGCATATTAATCACAGGAGGAAAGAAAAGTAGCATTAAACTACTTCATTGAAAACCTCTCACATATTACTCTTACCATCTGCATTCTTCAGTCAGGATAGAGATGAGATACACTGATATGCACAACAAAACTCATTTCATCACAGAGCTGTGATTTTACATGAAGTCCCTCCAACACACTGTTCAATCTACAGTGAACAAATTGTTTGTTTGTTTGTTTTCTGAGACAGGGTCTATTATGTAGTCCTGGCTGTCCTGGAACTCACTCTGTAGACCAGGCTGACCTTGAACTCAGAGATCCGCCTGCCTCTGCCTCTCTAGCACAGGGATAAAAGGCGTGCGTCACCACACCTAGCTATAGTTACCTAGTTCTTTGAAAGGCGACTGGCCTAGTGGTAGAGTCTCACTTCGTTCTTTGAATATTATTGGAGTTGAAGCAAACCGGTGGTAAGAAGGCTTCCTCTGTGGTGTTTTAAACAGCTGCGGTTCGTAACTGTGGGGCTTATATTCTGATTCTTCTGGAGGTTCAGAATTATACGGTGGGGCTTCTGAAGAAAGTTCCTCAAACCAATTGAGGCTTATTGGTCCTAAATCTGCAAGAAAGGCAAAAATCCCATGTTGGTTTTAATCAATGACACAGAGAAGCTCATAATAAAGAACAGGGCCAATAAAAGTCACTCTGCTGTGCTGGGCCTGAAAGACTAAGTTAGTCAAACCCACACTCTGAAGTTGTTTTCCCACCTTGTGTCATGGCATGTGTGTGTGTGGGGGCGCGCGCGTGCACACACACACACACACACACACACACACACACACACACACACACACTTGATAAATTTAAAAAAAGGTTCAAAGATCATAGTAAAAAATAAAGGAGGCATGGTTGTACTCAACTGTTCTTCCAGCAGGTCTGAGGCAGGAGGACTGCAAGTTTGAAGACAGCCCAGGCCACACATTGAGAACTTCATCTCACAAACCAAAGCAGTGCCAGGAAAATGGCTCAGCAGGTAAAGGTGCTTACTGCCAAGCTAGATGAGCTCAGTAATCCACATGGCAGAAGTAGAGAACTAACCCTTGCCGGCTGTCCTCTGACCGACCCACCACCCTGTCCCCACCAAAAATAAATTAAGATGTATAAACATGTTTTAGTTAGGGTTTCTATTGCTGTGAAGAGACACCATAGCCAAGGCAACTCTCATAAAGAACAACATTTAATTGGAGTTGGCTTACAGTTTCAGGGGTTTAGCTCATTATCATCATGAAAGGAAGCTTGGCAGTGTACAGGCCGACATGATACTAGAGGAGCCAAGAATTCTACATCTTGATCCAAAAACAGCCAGGAGACTCTCTGCCGCACTGGGTGGAACTTGAGCATAGGACCTCAAAGCTCACCCACACAGAGACACACCTCCTCCAACAAGGCCACACCTCCTAATAGTGCGACTCCCTGGGCCAACCATATCCAAACCACTACAAATAACAAAACAAAAGGAATACTAAACAAAAGGAACTTGAAATTTTGACCAGCTGGGCACGGTGGTGCACGCCTGTAATTCTAACACTTATGACCATCTGGTTATAAGTGTTATAACTATCTGGTGCCCTATTCTGGCCTGCAGGCATGTAGGCAGAACACTGTATACATAAATAAATAAATAAATAAATAATTAAAAAAAAATGAAATAAACACAAAAAAGATTCTTACACAGCAACAACAAATATCTAATACAACCGACCCACTCACCCTACACAGCTATTTCTCATGTGTCAGGGGGTTCACAGGTTCAACTCACTTTCATAGTTAGAGCATGGTCTCCGTTGTCCTTTTCACAGTAAACACCTGGTGGGTCTACACGAGCAAAGGCAGAGGGCAAAACTACACCGGTGCTTAACACATCCTACTAACCCGAGGGGGAATGCCAGGGTCTCACCAACAAAGTAAAAATGAACGTATTTAGCTTATGTTTAAATCCTATTATTACCATGTATATGATGTATGTAGGCGTGCATGTGTACGTGGGAGTCAGTGGACAATTGTGCAGAGGTGCTTCGGCCCTTCTCCCTTCACGTGGCTTCTGGGTTACTAACTGGCCGTCATACCTATACAGCGCACACCTTTACCCGCTGAGCCCCCTGATGGGACCAAGCTCAATTCTTTTTTTTTTTTTTTTAATTTTTTAAAATAATTTATTTATTTTTATTTTATGTACATTGGTGTTTTGACTACATGTGTTTCATCAGATTGTTTGGAACAGGAGATACAGACAGTTGTGAGCTGCCATGTGGGTGCTGGGATTTGAACCCGGGTCCTCTGGAAGAGCAGTCAGTGCTCTTAACCGCTAAGCCATCTCTCCAGCCTCCCAAGCTCAATTCTTTAGCACGCCTTTTGAATGTTTTCTGAGGAGCAGCAGGCACACAGCATCTCTGCGGACTGAACTGTACCAGGAAAGCACCCGTGGTGAGCTGTGAGGGCGATCTAACTCAGAGCCAGGTGTGGCTGCTCAGGCGGCAACGAACGCCAGCACTCAGGATGAGCACTGAGAGTCTGAGGCCAGCCTGATAGAAATAGCAAGTTCTAAATCAGCCACAGACACAGAGCAAGATATGTCCTTAAAAAGGAAAAACAGGGCTGGAGAGCTGACTCGGTGGTTAAGTGTCCAGCACCTGTATCAAGCAGCTCACAACCACCTGGAACTCCAGCTCCAGGCACCTAAACCCACACATTGAAACATAGTTTAAAATAATTTTTTAAGAAAATTTGGTTTAACAAGTTTGAGTGACAGCTAATTTAACATGTATCTTCAGATTGTTTTATGAGATTAAATCCCTGTGGTGAGTTAACTTCCAAGACTCATGTCTGAAAAAGCTGTACATAAGCCACTTTTCTGACACAGCTTTTTTTTTTAATGTGTAACTACTATGTCTGCATGTACACCTGCAAGCCAGAAGAGGGCATCAGATCCCTTTACAGATGGTCATGAGCAACCATGTGGTTGCTGGGAACTGAACTCAGGACCTCTGGAGGAGCAGCCAGTGCTCTTAACCACTGAGCCATCTCTCCAGCCCCTAAAATAATTAAGATAAATCTTAAAAGAAGGTCTGACAACTGCCCGGCAGTAGCCTCATCAATGCTTCTGATTTGCTGGTAGCGCTTTCAAAACAATTCTTTCCAGTGGAAGTCAAAGCATTGATTCCCCCATCTCTTTAGATGTTCCACATTATCTGATTGAACAGGAAAGTTAACTAGATCTGACTCCACAAGTTGTTTACATCACAAAGAAAACTGTCAAGTTTTGAGCCGGGCATGGTGGCAGACACCTTTAATCCCAGCACTTGGGAGGCAGAGGCAGGCGGATCTCTGTGAGTTCGAGGCCAGCCTGGTCTACAAAGCAAGTCCAGGACAGCCAGGGCTGTTACACAGAGAAACCCTGTCTCGAAAAACCAAAAAAAAAAAGAAAACTGTCAAGTTTTATTTTACTTTTCAACTTAGAGACAGTCTCATGTGTCCCTTTCTGGCCTTGAGTTCACCATGTGACTGAGAATGACCTTCTACTTCTGATTCTCCTGCATCTACCTCTCAAGTGGTGAGATTACAGGCGTCTGCTACTACCTGGTTTAAGTAAATGCTGAGGAAGGACTGAAGAGATGATGGTTCAGTGGTTAAGAGCACTGGCTGCTCTTCCAAAGGACCCAGGTTCAAATCCCAGCACTCACACATGGCAGTTCACAGCTGTCTGTAGTAACTGCTGGGCGTTGTGGTGCACCCCTTTAATCCCAGCACTTGGGAGGAAGAGCCAGGTGGATCTCTTTGAGTTCAAGGCTTGCCTGGTCTACAGAGTGAGTCCAGGACAGCCAGAGATACATAGAAAAACCCTGTCTCAAAAAACCAAGAGAGAGAGGTGGGAGGAGAGGGAGATGCTGAGGAACAAACTGAGAAACCCAAATGCTAGCCAACAGTCTACTAATTGAGCCACATCCCAGAGTCTCACCCATTCCTCATTTTAAAAAATTAGATATAAACTCTGTAGCTCAGGCTATCCTGGAATTCCCTATGTAGCCCAAGCTGGTTTTGAACTCATATTTAATCTACCTGGCTCAGTTTTCTGCCTCAACGTTCCTGAACCATCACACCTACCTCAAGTGTTTTGTTTTTCTGAGACAGAAAACTCTATGTAGCCCCAGCTGTCCTTTAACATCCTCGGTAGACCAGGCTGGCTTCAAACTCTTGAAAGCTCTATGTGCCTCTGCCTCCCAGGGGCTGGGCTTTTTGCACGCTTTTAAAGCAAGAATTCACCTTGACTTACTTTATTGAAAACATTTTCTCGATGTGACCTAATTTACCAAGTTGTATTAAAAACTCGTCAATACCTGCTGTGCTGCATCGCGCCTTAAAAACTTCCCAAAGAGTTGGTCTCCTTTTGTATTCAATGGGCATTTTCTCTACAGTATTTCTCTGGTGCTTAGTAAAGAAGTCTGCAAAAGAGAAAGTTACACGCACTTCACAGGGCTGCTTGCTTGGTGACAGGTAAATTCAGAAGCCCTCCATCTTTTGGAACAAGAACAGAACTTACGAGGATGAGAAGAGTTTATAATTGTTTTTCAAACCAAGAGACTACCAGATACATCATATGCACCCAAAAGTGCGGGCACGGTGGAAGTCAGCGACATGAGTTTTTAATGGTGATTAAAATTAATCACGTGAACTTAATTTCGGGGTTGAGGCGTTAAGTACTTTGGCAACCACTGAATGGAGCGCCTACTGCGGGCTCCCGGGGCGCGCCGGCTGCAAGGAGCTGGGGGTCTGTGGCGGCCAAGGAGGAGGTAGGGGGGCTCCTCCGGGATGTCAGGCGCGTCTCCCACGGCCCCGGAGCGCTCACGCGCGTGCACCCAGCCCACTGACTGACCCGCTCGGTTAGCAGACCCGGCGCCACCTCGCTCCTCAGTCCGGCGCGAAAAGCCCGCTCAGCGGCCGTGACGTCATCAGCCGGCGCCGGCGCGGGAGCGCGGCCCGGAAGTCGGAGGAGCAGCTCCCGGAGTTGGCGTTCACGGCTGACGGTCGTCGCCCGTCTGCAGTCGCGACCTAGGTGGGTGTTTTGTGGTTTCTTCGTTCTTTCTCATTGTGGAATGGAATTTCGTGTATAGTAGTTTCTTTTCCTTTATCCTCTGGGTCTGCGTAGGGATCCATCTCCTTGGGGTTCTGTTTGCACGTTAATGTCACCCAAGGACCCTGAAGATGGGCTTTGAAGAGGTTCGCTGGTCTCTTTGCCCTCTTCCCAACGTCGCCACATTAAATCTTTCTGCTTTCCACTTTTAATTTGGCTTATTGAGGACCGGTGGTAGGACCTGGCTTAGGCCCAAGTTGTGACACACACACACACACACACACACACACACACACACGCACATACACAAGTTGGGTAACAGTCCTGCAATATGAGTACTCCTTTCTGCGGGCCTAGGCAGTATCCTTTACAGTTCTAGGATAGGATCACCATGTTTTGTAACTTTCCCGGAAACTGAGCTAGAAAAGGGGGACATAATTATCTCACCCCTGAATTTACAACGTAACAAGCCTAGATCATGGCTTACCGTGGGTCTGTTGTTCGAACCTTAGAAAGTCTTAAATTGGATTCAGCAAGTGAGATCTTAAGGGGCTTGCTGCTCCAGAACATGCTTAAACGGGGGCGAGGGGGGGCCTCTTGGATTAGAAAAAGAATGGCTTGGTGTCGGATAATAAGGCTTAACAGAATTTTTCAAGGCCCTAGGTTAGATACTCTGCACTACAATAAAGACTACTGGGGAAAATCTGGCTGTTACAACATTGGTATAATTTTTGGTAATCAGTAATCCTTAGTTTTAGCAGGAATCCTAACTAATGTAAAAAAAAAACTAAAACTTTTTTGATACAAGTCTAGTTAGCATAGAAGAGACCTGTAGTATTATTATCTAATAGGTAAACTGCTATTTACTGAACGTTTCCTACAATACTCTAGAATGCTAAGTACTGCCCAGTTGGTTAAAAACTCACCAGGTGATTAAGTAGGTTGGTATACGTTCTAAATTTGTATTTGAATCCATTTGACTTCATAGACTTACCTTATGAAATCTACATTGATTCTATAAATAAGAATTGGGGCTGGAGATATAGCTGAGCAGTTAAGAAGATCACTGGCTGCTGTGCCTGAGGTCCTGAGTTTAATTCCCAGTACCCTCATGATGGGCCGCAACAATCTGTAATGGGATCTGATGTCCTCTTCTGGCATGCAGGTGTACATGCACACAAAGCACTCATACATAAAATACATACCTATAATACATTTCTATTGAGAAACGAAAGAGAAAAGAATTGCTTTCTTCTCTGGGGAAGTTGGAGAAGAGAGGTGTCTCAGTAGGGTAGAGTAATGAAAATCCTTGACACATTTCTCCTTCTGAAAGGGGTTTCATTGTCACACACTCCTGGCCCTCACCAGCTGATGACTATGTACCTTGTTCTTAGTACATGGAACTTCACTGCCATTTCATCTATTCTAATACAATTTATTCTGTTTGAGTTCAGCTGTTCATGTTGTTCATTGTCAAGCTTCATAGAATTTACTGTTTTGTTTGTTTTGTTTTTCAAGACAGGGTCTCTCTGTAACACCCTTGGCTGTCCTGGACTCACTTTGTAGACCAGGCTAGCCTCAAACTCACAGAGATCCGCCTGCCTCTGCCTCTTGAGTGTGGGGTTAAAAGCGTGTGCCACCACACCCGGCAAATTCACTATTCGTTAAAGTTATCATTTGTATAAAAGTCTATATAGTGTGCATCGCATCTTGATACTCATAAACATTGTGAATACTGAATACATGTCATGGACTTAACATAGTCATACCTTCATATAGTTACCTTCTGTGTGTAGGTGTGTGATAGAGAGGACCAAGTATATTTTATTAAATCTCTAGGATGTGGTACTGTATTGTGTGAATGAGAATTCCTAGGAAAAAGCTGTGTCTGCAAAGGTTGTTGATTAAAACTCAGTGATTGCCTGGCGTGGTGGCACACACCTTTAATCCTAGCACTTGAGAGGCAGAGGCAGGTGGATCTCTGTGAGTTCAAGGCCAGCCTGGTCTACAAAGAGAGTCCAGGATAGCCAGGGATGTTAGAGAAACCCTGTCTCGAAAAACCGAATAAATAAATAAATAAAAATAAATAAAACTCAGTGATTGTGGAGAGTTTGGAATGTTGCAGGTCCAATCCAATTAAAATTTATCTTGCCGGGCGGTGGTGGCGCACGCCTTTAATCCCAGCACTTGGGAGGCAGAGGCAGGCGGATCACTGTGAGTTCGAGGCCAGCCTGGTCTACAAAGTGAGTCCAGGACAGCCAAGGATACACAG
>CAJQZJ010032578.1:4396609-4426309 GCA_907164525.1 Lophiomys imhausi | reverse complement strand
CAAAAAAAAAAAAAAAAAAAAAAAAAAACAAAAAAAAAAATTTATCTCGTGCTGTCTTTAGATTCCTGAAGATGTATTCTTTGCCCACCTCTGTGGTGTAGTACCCTTAATCCTAACAAACAATAAAAAAAAAAAAAACCTTTGTAATATATTAACAACACCATACCAACCAAAAGTCCAAGGATGCTTTCAGTTGAGGTCTGTAGCTGAGATTTCTCTCTGTCTGTAACCTGTCTCTCCGATGTCTCCACCAAAGTATTTTTGGTTGTGAGCCTAGCTCTTTTTTTTTTTTTTTTGGTTTTTCGAGACAGGGTTTCTCTGTGTAGCCCTGGCTGTCCTGGACTCGCTTTGTAGACCAGGCTGGCCTCGAACTCACAGAGATCCGCCCGCCTCTGCCTCCCAAGTGCTGGGACTAAAGGCGTGTGCCACTACGCCCGGCTTTTTTTTTTTTTTTTAAAGATTATTTATCATGTACAGTGTTCTGTCTGCAGGTATGCCTCCAGGCCAGAAGAGGGCACCAGATCTCATTATAGATGGTTGTGAGCCACCATATGGTTGCTGGGAATTGAACTCAGGTCCTCTGGAAGAGCAGCCAGTGCTCTAAACCTCTGAGCCATCTCTCCAGCCCCCCGTGAGCCTAGCTCTTAATGGCTGAACCATCTCTCCAGCCCCATCAACATATATTTTTCAATGCCTGGATTTTTGGCTTTCTTTGTTGTGTTACTATAAATACTTGATGAAGCTGCCTCCTCAAATTTGCCTCCAGAATAAGCGAAGTTTTATCCCTTCCTGTGTGTTTTTAGAATGACAGTTATTGGCTACAGTCATCATCCTAGAGCTCTAGGCTCACTCATCCCACTTACATGACCCTTTATGCTCTTTGATCAACACCACCCCCCCACTGGTGATTGTGTATTTGAGTTTTTGAGATATTTTAATATTGAATGTTATAATAAATATAATAATCTAGTAATTGTATATTATAAAATCTAATAATTGTATATAATACATAATCTAATAAAATATATTTTATGTATGAGATCATATAATTTTTCTGTCTAGCTTATTGCCCTCAACATAACACCCTCCAGGTTCATCCAGAACAAAAACAAACAGGTAAACAAACAAAACAGGGTGTCAAACTTGTGAGTCTCCTGCCTCAGCCTTCCAGGTTCCAGGATTACAAGGGCCGCTCTACCACACTAGCTTTCTCTTGTTTAATGACCGAATGAAATTCCCATTTATATCACGTCTCCTTTACTCATGGAGAATCTCCTAATTTCTTGATTTCACTTTCTTTGAGTATATATGCAAAGAGTGGGAATTGCTGGGTCGTCTGATTGTTCTATTTAAAAATAAAAGATTTGTTTATATGTTTTTTTAATCATGTGTATATATGTGGGTCTGTATGCGGGTCTATGCATGTGAGTGCAAGTTACAGTCCAGAATTGGGGTTCAGGTACCGTGGAGCTACAGTTATATGTGTTTGTGAGCTCTGTGCAAGCTTAGCCACTGAGGCATTTCTTCTTCCCCTCAGATTTTTAATTTTTCTTTTCAGAAGAGGAGGGGGAGTGGATCTCAAGACAGAGTTTCTCTCTGTAGCCCTGGTTGTCCAGGAGGAACTCACTTTGTAGACCAGGCTGGCCTCAGCCTCCTGAGGGCTAGGATTAAAGGCCTATGGCACCACCACCCAGCCTATTGTTAATTCTTGAGGAAGCTGTGTTGATTGCCATAGTACCTATACTAATTTACATTCTCACCAACCATTACAGAGAAAGAAAATAGTCACCAAGAGAATAAATGAGGGAAGCCTGTGCGAAGAAGTCAGAAATGAAAAAAAAGGCTTGAGAAAACACAAAAAAAACTAAAAACCAGGAGCTACAAATTGCAAAGGTAGGAAAAACAATTAGTAGTCACACCAGTGACTTCAATTAGGGAACTAAGGAGCAGCTGCCACCCTGGAATAAATGAAGAAACCTGGGTGAGCCAGGAGCAAATGTATATATAAGGAGGAAGAGGCTGGGTTACTCACCCATTCACTTGGGAAGCTCGGCTTTCATCTCGAAGGTGGTTTCTCTCTTTTCTCTTTTTTTTTTTTTTTAAAGATTTATTTATTATGTATACAGTGCTCTGTCTGCAGGTATATCTGCAGGCCAGAAGAGGGCACCAGATTTCATTATGGATGGTGGTGAGCCACCATGTGGTTGCTGGGAATTGAACTCATGACCTCTGGAAGAGCAGCCAGTGCTCTTAACCGCTGAGCCATCTCTCCAGCCCAGGTTTCTCTCTTTTCAACCCTTCACGGTACTGTGGTCCCTACTTCAAGTTTCGGTAAGCTAGGGTGTGGAGCCCATCCTAGATAGTCCTGTCGTTATCGCTGGTGATGAGGAGGGGACAGCGAGCTTCAAGGTGAACCTAGGTTTTTATTCTGGGAGATGTTGCTGCTGCTGTGAGTGTGGGTTCTGGATGGAAGCCAAGAAAACTCACGTCACTCAGAAGCTTAAACGCAAGCTTTATTTTTTGCACTTGCTCAGGGCGGCGGCCAGTTTGGGATCTGAACTGTGTCCTCAAAGGGAGACCGTACCACATTTTTTTTTTTAAATATTTATTTATTTTACATAGATGAGAGCTCTATCTGCATGTACTCCTTCATCCCGGAAGAGGGCATCAGATTCCAGTATAGATGGTTGTGAGCCACCATGTGGTTGCTGGGAATTGAACTCTGGACCTCTGGAAGAGCAAACAGTGCTCTTAACCAGTGAGCCATCTCTCCAGCCCCCCGTACCACATTTTTAAAGGTTGGGAACACAAAGCAAGGGGGATTGGGATGGGCATTTGCACGTGGTCAACTGAATGGTGAGACCGGGAATTTAGAATGAAGGGAAGGAAGGCGTGGACAAGCCAGACACGTATGATTGCGTGTCTTGATTTGGTTAATTGGATAACAGCAGCTTCCCTCTTTATCTCCTTTACTGGTAACAGACAAACATGAAACATCTGAAGAGGCAGGATAGGAGTTGGATTCCCAAGCCTGGAACTCAGTTTTATTTTTATTTTTTGGTTTTTCGAGACAGGGTTTCTCTGTATAACAACCCTGGCTGTCCTAGAACTCACTCTGTAGACCAGGCTGGCCTTGAACTCACAGAGATCCGCCTGCCTCTGCCTCCCGAGTGCTGGGATTAAAGGCGTGCGCCACCACACCCAGCCTGGAACTGGGTTTTAACCCTTCCAGCAAGATGGAGCTTGTTTCTAAGATGGCTGGGCTCTTGACACCCACCCCACTCCCAGTCTTTATGTACCAGAATCAAATCTTTGTCCAGTATACGAAAGGTAGTATCATGCCCTCAAGATCTTAAGTTTAATAGCATTAATTCAGTCTTGGACAAAGCATGACCAGAAGAAGCAGAACTAAAGGCCCATTTTCTGGTGTGTCAGTTGGCATGATAGGTAGCCATTTGTCCCTTAGGCCAGAAGATTTCCTTTTGACTTAGCTTTTCAGCCTGTTAGGTGGGATAAAGGATACCATATTCTCTTCTGTAACTACTTCCAGTAGACATTAGGACATGGGGGGGGGGGGCGAGGCCAGGAAGGCTCAGAGGCTAGTGAAAGGCTGGGCAATGGGGCATTTATAAGAAGCAGCGGATTAGCTGACACAGCTGAAAGACGGGGAACAATCATATCGGCTAGACTGGCTTGCATCAGCTCTTAGCAAGTCCAGAGCTCAGCAGCTGGCAGTCCACAGGCGATTCCTGGACGGAGTCTGTCAGATGAGAATCTGCTGAGACAAGTGTAGACTAGGGACAGAAGTGACAATTGTCTAGTAACTGGGGAAGGTAAGGAATCCCAGGACAAAGGGGAAGATCCCATTTTCTTTTCTTTTTTTTCTTTTTTGGTTTTTCGAGACAGGGTTTCTTTGTATAACAGCTCTGGCTGTCCAGGACTCACTTTGTAGATCAGTCTGGCCTTGAACTTCCAGAGATCTGCCTTCTCTGTCTCCCGAGTGCTGGGATTAAAGGCGTGCGCCACCACACCTGGTTGTAAACTAATACATTTAAGCCAGTCAGAAACAAAGTTGTGGAACTGGAGAGATGGCTCAGAGGTTAAGAGCACTGGCTGCTCTTCCAAAGGACCCGGGTTCAAATCCAGAACTCACATGGCAGTTTATAGCTGTTTGTAATTGTTGGGTGTGGTGACATACTCCCTTATTCCTAGCACTCCTGGGAGGCAGAGGCAGGTGAATCTCTGAGTTCAAAGATACCCCTGTCTATAGCCAGGACAGCTAGGGTAACACAGAGAAATCCTCTCTCAGAAAAAAAAAAATGGCCGGGCGGTGGTGGCACATGCCTTTAATCCCAGCACTAGGGAGGCAGAGGCAGGCGGATCTCTGTGAGTTCGAGGCCAGCCTGGTCTACAAAGTGAGTCCGGGACAGCCAGCTATACACAGAGAAACCTTGTCTCGAAAAACAAGCAAAAAAAAAAAATGTACTGGCCACATTTATATGTTTAAAATTTTAAATATTAAATATATGAGTTATCTATCTGCATCACACCTGCAGCCAGAAGAGGGCATCAGATCACATTGTGGATGGTTGTAAGCCACCGTGTGGTTGCTGGGAATTGAACTCGGGACCTCTGGAAGAGCCGCTAGTGTTCTTAACCACTGAGCCATCTCTTCAGCCCACGTTTAAAATTTTAAAATAGACAAAGCTTTCCTTCCTTCTTCCAGTTGTAATCTTTAGGGAGGAGCACCTTGCTACCTGTTGAATCCAATTCGTTTGTTTGTTTTTCAAAACAGGGTTTCTCTGTGTATCAGTTCTGGCTGTCCTGAAATTCACTTTGGCTGGCCTCAAACTCACAGAGGTCTGGCTGCCTGAGTGCTGGTATTAAAGGCGTTCGCCACCATACCTGGCTCCTGAATCCAATTGTTATAGGCACAGCAGTTCTGTAGCAGGAGTAGCCACCAGCTTTCTTACAAGAGAAATGAGGAGCTGCTGTTGCCCCTTCAAGAGCAGCTTGAGGCCCTGGATTTATTGACAGCTTGCTTGGGGTGGGAGGCAGGCCTTCACCAGCAAAACTAGTCACTGCTACCTGTGGGTGCATGGCTCCAAGAGCAGAGCCCGTTTCTCAATTTTTGTTGTCTCGATTCAGCCAGTTTTTTTGTCCAGTGTGTCCTCTTTAGGTCTCAGATTGATACCACAGAACAGAGTCAGGCTTTCAAGCTTACCGCCTGGGATCCCCAAATCAGATTACAGATGTGAGTGCTAAGCTGCGCAGCCAGTGCGCCAAATGTTGGGTTGGGTGGCAGCCATGAAAACTCACTTCAGGGATAGCACCTTTATTTTCTGCGCGCAAGGAGGTGGCCAGTTTGGGATCTGAATCGAGTCCCCGAAGGGAGACTTTACAAGGATGGGAACACAAAGCAAGGGGGAGTCGGGTGGGCTGTTGCTCGTGGTCAATTGAATCTTGAGACCCAGAATTTAGAACGATAAGGGAAGGAAGGAGTGGACAAACTGGACACTTATGATTGTGTGTCTTGATTTAGATAACTGGCTAATAGCAACTTCCCTTCTTTACTGGTTAACAGACAATCATGAAACATCTGAAGAAAGTGGGATAGGAGTTGGGTTCTAGAGCCTGGGAACATAAACTCACTTTTGGCCCTGCTAGCAAAGTGGAACTTGTTCCTGAGATAGCTGGACTCGGGAGACTGTCTCTTAACGTGGGGAATGGACTGGAAACGTTATCCTAGTGAGTCCAGAAGATAAATCAATGGAGCTGGAGCTGCTCAGAGAATGGCTAAGGGAAAATCACAAAGGCAAGGTTTAGGAGGTAAATGCTGTTACATTGAACCATCAATTAGGAATGAGGATCTAGACTCCACCTCCTCATCCCCATTAATCAAAGACTCCCATTTCTCTTTATTTTCAGTTTGTGGAACCAAAATACGGCTATCTTCACTATAAAGATTGTAAAACACAATGGGAGATTTCATCTGTGGAGCACAATGCTGGTATGAACAAGGTAAGCAAATGTAGGGGGAAGGGCAGGGTACTGAGGTGTTGATGGGAGAACTCCACTCCTTCATCTTGGCATCCTTGCTGACAGGCACCGATGATGGATTTTCTATTGACCCTTCCATTTGAGTGTGAATGTCAATGGCTAAATAAATAAATATATATATATATATATATATATATATATATATATATATATATCCTACCAGGGTTATAGTATATGATCTCTAACTGCAGCCTTTGGGAGAGGGAAGGATCAGATCTGAGACCAGCTTAGGCTGCATTAAAAAGTGTATTTATGCCGGGCGGTGGTGGCGCACGCCTTTAATCCCAGCACTTGGGAGGCAGAGGCAGGTGGATCTTTGTGAGTTCGAGGCCAGCCTGGTCTACAAAGCGAGTCCAGGACAGCCAGAGATATTCAGAGAAACCCTGTCTCGAAAAACCAAAAAAACAAAAACAAAAAAAAAAAAAAAAAAAGTGTATTTACGTGAATGAAAAAGAGAAAGGATAGGAAGGGGTGCGATTGTTCCTAGGTATGGTAGAGGAGAAAGGTTACTATAGATAAAAGGAAAGACATAGTCGGAAGGCAGGGGCATCTGGGAGAGTCCAGGTGGTCATGACCTTAAACCATGTGTGGAGAGGAAGATTGGAAAAGGGAGGGGAGTCAACTACTGCAGCCATGAGACCAAAGGTACAAAAAGAGCAAAACCAAAATGTCTTGATTCTATAGGGAAGAGCCCTTGGGCTAGAGGGTTCAGGGTGTAGGCCGGGGTATGCCAGCCATGCCCTCTAACAGATAGGGACTGAGGGATGCTGGGAGAACCTCAAGGGCAGGTCCGCTTTGATATGTTAAACACTCAGCCACTTGTCCCCAGTTTTTTGTTTTTGTCCTGGGTTTGAAACTTAATATTATACACATCTCAAAAACAAGCTGGGTATGGTGGCTCATACCGCTAATCCCCATTGGGAGACAGAAGCAGGCAGATCTGTGAGTTTGAGGCCAACTTGGCCTACAGAGTGAGCAGCTGTAGGGCTAGTTAGTGAGGCCCCGCCTCAAAAACAAAACAAACTTCTCTGATGTCTAGAAAATAGTCTAAAAGTCAAGTTTTCATTGACTTGGCCTGGCCGTCCTCTAGGTGACACTCTGTGCCTTAAGCACAGGGGTAAGCTTAATTTTCTACTTTTTTTTTTTTTTTGTCATGGATGGATTTGAGAATTTGAGTTTCCTCATCTACTGGAGAGATTTCCCATATTTTTTTTCCTACCAAGTTGGGCTGTTTTGAGACTAAATCTTGACGTTTCTTAAGTTCTTTTTTGAGTTTTCACTTCATGTGAAAATATAAATTAAAAGTATGAATTACTTTTAGATAACCATGTCTTTAGGTCAGGTTTTTTTTTTTTTTAAACATTTTCTTTTCTTTTTTTAACATTTTTTTTTATTTATTATGTATACAGTATTTGCTCTACACACATATGCCCGGGCAGATCTCAATGTAGATGGCTGTGAGCCACCATGTGGTTGCTGGGAATTGAACTCAGGACCTTGGGAAGAACAGCCAGTGCTCTTAACCTCTGAGCCACCTCTCCAGCCCTAGGTCAGGTTTTTTGTTGTTGTTTTATTTTGAGACTAGGGTCTTTCTGAATAGCCCTGACTGGCCACAGAGCTCTACTTGCTTTTTCCTCTCAATTGCTGGCATTAAAGGTCAGTGCCATGGGACCTAGATATCTTTTTATCCCCCACCCCACTGTTTTTTTGAGGCAGCGTTTCTGTGTAACAGAACCCTGGCTCTCCTGGACTTGCTTTGTAGACCAGACTAGTCTCAAACTCACAGATTCACCTGCCTCTGCCTCCCAAGTGCTGGAATTAAAGGCGTGCACCACCATGCCTTGCTCCAATGTGAGGGGAGAGCATGCTAGGGATTCAATGCAGGGCCTTGTGGAAGCTAGACAAGCTCTCTGCCTCTGAGCTACCTCATCCTAAGAGCTCTTTTGTTTTCTTAATTTATATTTAGACTCTTACACTTACATAAACCTAAAAAAAAAAAAAAGTTGAAAATACAGGGAGGAGGCTGGAGAGATGTCTCAGAGGATAAGACCACTGGCTGTTCTTCCAAAGGTCCTGAGTTCAATTCCCAGCAACCACATGGTGGCTCACAACCATCTATACTGAGATCTGGTGCCCTCTTCTGGAGTATAGGCATACATGCAGACAGAACACTGTCTACATAATCTAAAATAATAAGTTGAAAATATAGGGAGGGACTGGAGAGATGGCTCAGTGGTTAAGAGCACTGGCTGTTCTTCCACAGGACCCGGTTCAAATCCCAGCACCCACATGGCAGTTTGAAACTATAATGGCCAGTCGTGGTGGCACACCACCTCAAAGGATGCTTACTACTCTTGCAGAGGACCCAGGTTCAGTTTGCAGCACTCATATGGAGCACTTCACAACCATTTCTAACCCTAGTTTCAGGAGATCTGAAGCTTCTGGCCTCCACAGGCTCCTGAACACTCTTGGTGACTGAACTCACATAGGCACACATACATACACACAATAAATACATATTTTAACAATTTAAATATTAGATGCATAAGAATTATTTTTGTAGGCTGGGTGTGGTGGTGAAAGACCCCTGAAATGGGGACACCGCCCCTGGGGCCCAGCGTCCAAGGACAGAGACCGAGACCACCAGATGCAAGTGCAAGAGGCAACTTTATTGTTTACACAGGCGCCTGCGGACGCTACAGCCTTCGGGTGACTGAGCGTGCCGGGCCACAGTGAAGGTTGATTATATAGGGTTGGGGTGGCAAGAAGCGGGCTTACAGAAGCAGATGCATGGTTACAGGGTTCTCATTGGTTGATTTAAATGAGGCCATGGGTTCAGGTTAGGGACAAGCTTGGCATTCCACAAGGCTATTGTCAGCACATTTTTTTTGGTTTCCCCAGTTCCTGGGGCCCGTGAGTCAGTTGGCAGATGTTTAACCACAGATATCCTGTTTGGAAAGCCCCCGAGCAACAGATATCTTATCTTTGCTGGCCTCGCCCAGCATGGAAAGTCCTTATCTTAAACAGCAGCATGACTGGGATGGCAGCTAACAAATAGGCATGCTTAGCCGGGGGTCTTTCAGTGGCATACACTAATCCCAGCACTCGGGAGGCAGATGCAGGTGAATCACTGAGTTCGAGGCCAGCCTGCTCTACAAAGTCCAGGACAGCCAGAGTTATGTTACAGAGAAACCCTGCCTTGAAAACAAAAAAAAATTTTTTTTCTAAACAGGTGGGGATATGGATAGGGTGGAGGTATCTGTCCAGCCCCAGCCCCCAGCTCACGTGGTTTTGGCAGCCATAAGGGAAACAGGGTAATGGCCCCCCCAAAAAATGGTTTGTGTGTATATGGAAAGAAGGGGTGCAAAAGCCAAAGGAGGTATGTGGTTGGGGAGGGGACAGATGAGGTCAGTACTGGGAACACCGCAGGTGAGAGGCCATTTCATAACATTTCTTGTTGATCAAACCACCAAGAACACTTTCTTTGCCCATCACAGGTCTAGGGACTTGGCAGACATGGTGACAGTGACATTGAAAGTGCTCTCGGTATGAAGATCCATTGTAAATTCCTTGTCCTGCTGCAGGGAGTCCCGGATCACAGAACGTTTCTGGCCCCCCAGTGTCAGCCCATTCACGGAAATACTTAACTGGTCTTTGCCTGGCAGGACACCAACCTCAGCTGTTATGCTAATGAAGGTCTTCCTCTGAATTGAGACCCAGAGAGAGTCATCAAAGCCTGCTGTGGCAGTGTTCTGACAAGTCCTGTTCCACCTTGTAGGCTGTTGCTGTAGACCATCCACCTGGCTGTGGAGCCACTGCTGGGGCCCCAGGGGCTGGGCTGGGGGAGGGGGACCACCACCACTTTCTCCAACATATTAAGCATTGTTTATTTTTGAGATGGTCTCACCCCATAGCCCAAGGCAGCTTGGAACTCATTATGTAGCCCAAGTTGACCTTGAGTTCATGGAAATTCTCCTGCCTCAGACTCCCATGTGCTGGATTATAGGTGTGAGTTATCATAACCCAGAAAAGATGGAGATCAATCGATCTATCGATTTATTTATGTAAAAATAAATGAATAAATGCATGTGTAACTTACAATGTCTAGTCATTCGAAGTGAACTTAGCTTCCTCAGAAGATCCTTTCTTCCTAATTTTTGCTTTTTCAAGATGATTTCTCTGTGTAGCCCTGGGTGTCCTGGACTTGATCTGTAGACCAGGCTGGCCTCGAACTCCAGAGATCCACCTGCCTCTGCCTCCCCAGTGCTGCAATTAAAGCGTGTGCCACCACACCAGGCCATGACAGTTCTGAGGGTGCTGGGATTTGAACCCGGGTACTTAGGAAGAGCAGCCAGTGCTTTTAACCACTGGGCCATCTCTCCAGCCCCCCCTTCCCCCGTTCTTCATAACTGTAACAACAATCCAAACTGTGTCCAGTCTTTGTCAGCGCAACGTCTAGAGAGAAAAGTCACTCTTGGTTGAGGGGACAGTTCGCCTGTCTTTTAAATGATACCTACTCTGCCTTTCACCCACTTTGGCTACAGATACAAAAAACTACACACGGAGACACTTTAAAAATGCTCCTCCATGGGCTGGAGAGATTGCTCAGCGGTTAAGAGCACTGGCTGCTCTTCCAGAGGTCATGAGTTCAATTCCCAGCAACCACATGGTGGCTCACAACCATCCATAATGAAATCTGGTGCCCTCTTCTGGCCTGCAGATATACCTGCAGACAGAACACTGTATACACAATAAATAAATCTTTAAAAAAAAAAAATGCGCCGGGCGTTGGTGGCGCACGCCTTTAATCCCAGCACTTGGGAGGCAGAGGTAGGCGGATCTCTGTGAGTTCGAGGCCAGCCTGGTCTACAAAGTGAGTCTAGGACAGCCAGAGCTGTTATACAGAGAAACCCTGTCTCGAAAAACCAAAAAAAAAAAAAAAAAAAAAAAAAAATGCTCCTCCATATTTTACCATAGTCTTGAATGGCATGGCCTTAAACAACTTCTGTGATCGTTCAGGTGGCATTTGAAGAGGGGTAGGTGGTTTTGTGCACCTTAATAGGCTTCCTGCAGGGCTCAAGAGAAAAGACAGCTATGGGGAAAGGGGGTGGAAGAAACATTTTCATTTGGGAGCACGACTTGAAACAATAATTGATCATTTATTCTAACTTTGCCTCCAAAAGACCTGCTCAAGGTCCCCATTGCTCCTGTTGAAAAAGAAAAGACACACTGGTCCCAGGAGCCAGGAGTTCTGTGGTCAGTGCAAAGACAAGAACTTCTGTAGTGTTTTCTAAACTCATCCTGTGACAGTAGGCGACATTTCTGGCTTGGAGACTCAACAGTGGTGTAGTCCTCTGTGCAAATTGGCACTGAATAAATACATATGAACTAGACCATGAGAAACACATTCATGGCAATTCCTGGATTAAAAAAAAGCAATGAGAAGCCGGGCGGTGGTGGCGCACGCCTTTAATCCCAGCACTTGGGAGGCAGAGGCAGGCGGATCTTTGTGAGTTCGAGGCCAGCCCGGTCTACAAAGTGAGTCCAGGACAACCAAGGATACACAGAGAAACCCTGTCTCGAAAAAAACCAAAAAAAAAAAAAAAAAAAAAAAGCAATGAGAATGGTAGCTATTGTCAGGAATAAGGAAGAGAAAAAGCCAGGTGTAGTAGCCCAGCCTTTGGGAATCAGGCAGATGTATCTCCTGAGTTTAAGGCCAGCCTGGTCTATAGAGTGGTGATACCCTCTCTAAAGAAAGATGAGGGAGAATTTAAAATTAATTTGAAAAATTAGCATTTTAAAAAATGTCACTAATGCTAACCTTTTTTTTTGCTTTTTCAAGACAGGGTTTCTCTGTGTAGCCCTGGGTGTCCTGAACTCACTTTGTAGACCAGGCTGGCCTTGAACTCACAGAGATCCACCTGCCTCTGCCTCCTGAGTGCTAGAATTAAAGGTGTATGCCACCAAGCCCCTCATGGTAACATTTTGGTTTTGTTTTGCTTTGCTTTTTTGACAGGGTTTCTGGCTGCCCTAAAACTCGCTGTGTAGACCAGATTGGCCCAACAGTGGTCTGCCTGCTTCTGTATCCCTAGTGCTGGGATTAAATACATGACAAACATCTATGAGCTACATGTAATAGTCGGAATGTGGGGATACTTGGGGGAAAAGTCCTTGCTTCCCATTGTACATAATTATAGCAAATGTTGGACTAGCACCTAGGATGAGCCAGAAGTTGTTGTAATGTAACATACCATGGCAGCCTTTCTTTTGTTTTTGTCTTGGGTTTTTGAGACAGGGTTTCTCTGGGTATCCCTGACTATCCTGGAACTTGCTTTGTTGACCACGCTGGCCTTGAACTCAAGATCCACCTGCCTCTGCCTCTCGAGTGCTGGGATTAAAGATGTGCACCACCATGCCTGGCTCTCTTTTTGTTTTTTATTGAAAATTTTTTATTATGAGCCGAGTGGTGGTGGCGCACGCCTTTAATCCCAGCACTTGGGAGGCAGAGGCAGGTGGATCTTTGTGAGTTCGAGGCCAGCCTGGTCTACAAAGTGAGTCCAGGACAGCCAGGGCTACACAGAGAAACCTTGTCTTGAAAAACAAAAAAAAGGGGCTCGAGAGATGGCTCAGAGGTTAAGAGCACTGGCTGTTCTTCCAAAGGTCCTGAGTTCAATTCCCAGCAACCACATGGTGGCTTGCAACCATCTACATTGAGATCTGGTGCCCGGGCACATATGTAGAGCAAATACTGTATACATAATAAATAAATGTTTAAAAAAATTTTATTATGTGAATTTCACATCATGTACCCTGTTCCCTCTTATCTCCCACCTCCCCTCAGACCCACCCTCCACACTTGCAATCTGTCCCAGCATGAAAAAATAAAATCTCATTGTGGAGGCTACAGTGTGTCTCAGTGTGTCCCACAATATTCCCTTTTGTCTACACATTTTGCTTGCAGATGTTCATTAAAATGACTCCTTGGTCTGGTACAAGGCCTCTGGTTTCCGACACTCTGTCAATACTGGAACCTCACTGGAACTCCTCTCAGATATGCTGTAACTGTCCTGTGTCATGGAGATCCTGTAGTTTTGGGTTGTGGAACTGGCCTCTTCTGCACTCCAGCAGTTCATCCACGGGGTAGGTGTTGGTGTGAGCCAAGTCAAAGCCCTGGTTCTAGACCTGCAACCTCCACTTGCAGGGCCAGTTCTATTATGGAAAGGTGCAGGGCCTGCTTTCCTGAGTGCTGCAGCATGTGAGGGGCAGGGACAGCTCTCCAGCCCTTGTGACCCCATCTGGGCCAGATCTCACCCCAGGGCTGGTTCTCCACAACCTCCACATCCAGGACCAGGCAGAGTTCTTCTAGTTTCTGGCTTGTTTCCTGTCCTGGGAGCCCATCTGGTGCTTGCCTGGTACTGGTCTGGTAGTCATCACAGGGTACCCCATGGCGCCAACGTTGTGCTGGTATCCAGCTTGCTTTTTTCCAGGAATGTTTGGCTACTATTCATTCAGATATTTATAGGTCAGAACATTGAATGTAGATATAGCTTCTCTCCTCTCTGCCACCTACTAATGCACATGTGACATAGCAGACATAGCCTCTAGGGGCAGGTCTTTTTTTTTTTTTTAAAGACAAGGCCTCATGTTGCTCCAGCTGGTCTCCTATGTAGCAACTCAGTATATAGTTGAGGGTGACCTTGAACACTGGATCCTCCTGCTTTCACCTCAAAAATGCTGGGGTTTCAGTCTGTATTACCACGCCTGTCTCACGGCAGCCATATTAAACAGGAAGTGTTAAGACTTTATCCCAGGGGAGGAGTCGGAGGCAGAGAGGTCATGGAACAGAGCTAGGATTTAGACTTAGGTTGACTTGTTCCCTGATTATAATCACTGTGCTTATATTTTCCCTCAAACTAGGATGGCAAAGTATGATGTAGGAAAATAGGACCAAGATAGAGGAACCCATTTGAGTGACTAGGAGGAGCCGTGCCAGGGCTGGGGAGATGGCCCAGAGGTTAAGAGCACTGTCTACTCTTCCAGAGGTCCTGAGTTCTATTCCCAGCAACCACATGGTGATCTATAATGAAATCTGATGTCCTCTTCTGGCATGCAGGGACACATGCAGATAGAGTTCTCATATATATAATCTATTTTAAAAAAATCAATGCACAGAAAAAATAAAATTTAAAAAGTAGTTTAAAAAAATGAGACCTACAATTCAAGGGAGCTGAGAGAGGGTGTGTTTGATTTAAGGGAACAGAAATAGCAAGGGTTCTAAGGGGATGGTGTGTACTTAACACATTCCATGGCCAATGTAGGACATAGGTTTGAAGAAGACATGCTGGGGTATAAAGCTATTTTTTTGTTTTTGTTTTCTTGACACAGGGATTCTCTCTGTATCCCTGGCTGTCCTGGACCCACTTTTGTAGACTGCTTTGAACTCACAGAGATCCGCCTGCCTCTGCCTCCCGAGTGGAGTGCTGGGATTAAAGGCGTGCGCCACCACACCCTGCAGATGCAAAGCTTCTTTTTTTTTTTTTTGGTTTTTCGAGACAGGGTTTCTCTGAATATCTCTGGCTGTCCTGGACTCGCTTTGTAGACCAGGCTGGCCTCGAACTCACAAAGATCCGCCTGCCTCTGCCTCCCAAGTGCTGGGATTAAAGGCGTGCGCCACCACCACCCGGCTGCAAAGCTTCTTAAGACCAAAGGCAAGAGCAGGAGAACCCGTGAAGTGATTTCAACAGAGCAGTGATGTGAGATCTTTTGTTTTAAAACCCTCTGTATGGTGAGGCCAAGCTAGGGAGAATGGAAGGAAGGAGACGGACTGGGAAGTGATCAGACCCTTAAGCAGATTTCACCGTGGGCAAAAGTGGTAGCTATGGGGCTAGAGAAGAGTCCGTAAGTCCAAGACAGTGTTTGGGAATATCCAAGCCCTGGCATTGGTTATGGGAGGGATAGATGACTGACTGTTAGATGCCTGCTCATGGCTGTAGAGGTGGGTGGTGTGAGGTTTACCAGTTAGCAAGCATGTGGGACACACTAGCTTCTAGTCCTGGGTTTAGTATTTCAGAGATATGTGACAATGGCTAAGTCCCTTGGTCGCTCTGTCTCAGTTTCAGTATCTCTAAAACGAAGATACTAATAGTTCCTGTCTCTTGGTGGTGGTGGTAAGTACAAAAGGGGCAGATGCAGCCTTTGTTTTGTGTCGTTATGACAAAATGGCTGAACCTAGGTGCTTTGTAAAACACATAAAAGGTTTATTTGACTCTCAAAGTTGGAAGCTGAATGCTCACAACCAGGGAGCTAAGCCTGTTTGGTTTCTGGTGAAGGTGTTTCTGGGTAAGCTACAGGACCTTGTTGAGTGGTGTTTTGCAGGAGCCATGTGTGAGAGTGGCAAGCTTTGGAGATGGAAGAGGATTAAGTGTTAGAGCAGTGGAGCTACTCTCTGGAGACCCAGCTCATCCCTGAGAGGTGGGCACTAATCCCTGCTGTAGGTGGTGTCCCTCTGGCCAAATTCTTCATCTGGCCCACTTAAAACTTTTCAGCCTTTATTTTTATTTTTAATTTTATGTGTATGGGTATTTTGCCTGAATGAACGACTGCTGACCATGTGCCTGCAGTGCCTGCATAGGCCAGAAGAGGGCGTCAGACCCTGAGGAATGGGAGTTACAGTTAGCTGTGAGCTGTGTCGTGTTGGTATCTGGAACTGAACCCTGGTCCTCTGGAAGAGCAGCTAATGCTCTTAACTGTGGAGACATTTCACCTGCCTCCTGCCGCTTAAAATTTTCAACCTTCAGTTTTTATGTGTATAGATGTTTTGCCTGCATGTATGCATATGTCCCATGTGAGGGCCTGGTGCCCGCAGAGGCCAGAAGAGGGCATCAGATCCTCTGGAACTGGAATTATGGGTAGCTGCGAGCCACCACGTGGGTGCTGGGAGCCAGACCCAAGTCTGTTCAGCTACTCGGCAGCTCTTCAGCCCTACTTATTTTGGTGGATGTTTTTAATGGTATAGAATGAGTTTCTGCCTTCAACACATTAAGTGTGAAGAATCTGAGATGTCCATCGAGGCAGAAGATGTCATGTGGGCTGACTTATGTATATCAGGGATAGAAATTTAAAAAAAGAAAAAGAAATAGAGAGTATTTCGAGTCAGAAGCCTGGATGGGCTCACCTAGGAGAAGGCATGTCACCGAGTCCTGGGACACTCCCGTGTCTACTGCGACATGCCTATAATTTTAATGTCACAGGAGTCACCTGGTGAGCTTAGATGAGGATTGTGATTCAGGAAGCCCAGGTTCTGTGACACTGCAAATCTAACATGTTCCCAGAGGCTCTTGGTGCCACAGGTGTTTCCAACCCCCCTCCCCCAACTGTGGGTCTGGAGAGATGGCTCAGCAGTTAAGAGCACTGGCTGCTCTTTCAAAGGACCCAGGTTTAGATCCCTGCAACTGTATGGCAGTTCACAGCTGTCTGTAATTGCCAGGTATGGTGGTGCACTCCTTTAATCCCAGTACTAGGGAGGCAGAGGCAGGGGCATCTCTGTGAGTTGGAGGCCAGCCTAGTCTACAAAGCGAGTCCAGGACAGCCAGGGCTCTTACACAGAGAAACCCTGTCTTGAAAAAAAAAAAAAAGTTTACGGTCCTGGGTTTGGAAAGATTTGTCAGTGGTTAGACCTCATATTGTTCCTGTAGGGTCCTGAGTTCAAGTCATAGCGGCTGTGTCAAGCAGCTCACAACTGCCCGAAGTACAGCTCCAGGAGGACTAGACTCCTCTGGTTTCCACGGGTATATGGGCCCAAGTGCACACTCCCGCACGGACATGCACACGTACATAAAAATAAGAAAAGGGATAGGGACTGGAGAGATGGCTCAGCAGTTAACAGTACTGGCAGTTCTTCTAGAGGACCAGGATTTGATTCCCAGCACCCACAAGGAGTCCACAACCACCTGTAACCCCACTACTCCCCTCTGGCCTCCACAGGCAGCTGTGTGTACATGGTACACATACATACACTCAGTAAATACACCCGTAAGTACACCTGTAAAATAACGAGTCCATATATCTATAAAGAAAAGTCACATTCTTATTCTGGTGCCTGCTTTCAAAGGGATTGTACTTCTCTCTGGATTCAGGGGCCTGATGCTGCACAGCTCCGGCATGTGTCATTCACAGAATACAAGTACGTAATACACCTCAAGGTTGTTACAGTGACAGCCACATGCAGACACACAAATATCAAAGGCAAATATTTTAATTCACTAGAAATAAAATCCATGATCAACATGTATTGTTTTTTTTTGTAGTCTAAAGGCAATTCTGAACAGAATTATCAACCAAGATTACATCACAAAAACTTTAAATGTATTTACACAGTGAATAAGTTACATAGATCAGGTCTGAATATGCTTTGGATGTGCAACGGATCACATGCTCACATCTAACACTCGACAGTGTTGGGGTTAAGGAAGAAACTTTAAGAATGGTCCTTTACACATATATTACAAATAAAATATGATATTACTCTTGACGTGGCAACTCATATCTTCCCTTTATGACTCTACTTCTGGCTATCCAAATGGCTACTAAAAAAATGCATGCATGACAGGTGGAAGGATTTGGGAGTTACGTGAATAATTTGCTTTTCTACAAAATGGCAAAGGTAATTCAAAGGAACACTCATTCTTCTGTAGTATAAATAACGCGCATTAAAGCGGCCTTCTTGTAAAAAAGCAGCCATTATCCTTAAAAAGAACCTATCTGGATCTTTCTTGGTGCTGAGAGATCCAGGGTTTTCAGAAACAGTAGCCTAGCAACTTAAGAAAAGTACTTCATAGCAGCCTCGTTTAGATACAGTGTACATTAAATCGTAGTTCATTTACAATTCCCTTCTCAAGCACACAGGCTGTCAGCTTTGGACCATCTTACAGGCTTTCAGTGGCCAGCTTCATTCTGCCTGCCCCCCTTTCCAACTCACTAAACAAACGAAAAGTCCCATAAAGAAAAAAAAAGGAAGAAAAACAGGTGAAAGAAAGGGAATGAATGTACAAGTTTCAGAATATAAATTTCTTTTCACGTGAAGAAAAACATTGCACTTTTGCTAGTCTAAAACTGTTTCTAGAAAGGATGGTATCGTCCAGTGTGGTCAGCTTTGGTAATGCAACAGAAGTCATTTCTTCCGTAGCGGGTTGCCTTTGCTTAGTGACCGACAGTGGCACAGCATGGTGGGAAGAGTCTGTCTCAGAAGGTCCTATGCCGCCTCGGTCCGGACGGTATTGCTACACATTGGAAGTCGAGTCATCTTCTTTAGAAAAAGTCCTACAGGTAACAAGAGGGAGAATACTCTGTCCAAGCCTTGCGAAGGCTGAGAAGACACTGAATGACGACGTCGCCCCAGCATGGCAGCACTGTAAGCTTGGAAACCATGGGGGACGGGAGGCTCCTGTCAGAGACTAGTGCCGGAAACACTGGAGTCTGGGAGAAAGGCAGTGAGGACCCGGTAGCTCTGGGCCCTGCGGATCATGTCTCGGATCTCCATGTTCAGTTCCATCAGCTTGCTGCAGATTTCAGTCAGGCTGTGGTTAGACCCAACCAGGGCATAGGTCCCCGTCTGTCCCAGAGTTTGGTGCCGGAAATAAATATTCAGGAGTGTCTGGACCTCATCGTCAGAACTGCTTCCGAAGATGTCATTGGGCCACAGGCTTCTGTGGTGAAGAAAGAATAGTAGGGATTAGAGGCACAAAGTTGGGAGATATGAGTCTTGCTTAGTATAAAATCATATTTAAACCTCTTTTTACTGAGATATTCACTGCATTATCACACACTCATCTAAACCATATAATTCCTTGGGTTCTAATATACTTAGAGTTGTCCAAATATTGATGCAATCTCTTTTGGAATATTGGTTATTGTTGATTTAAAAAAAAACCAGAGCCGGACGTGGTGGCGCACACCTTTAATCCCAGCACTTGGGAGGCAGAGGCAGCGGGATCACTGTGAATTCAAGGCCAGCCTGGTCTACAAAGTAAGTCCAGGACAGCCAGAGCTGTTACACAGAGAAACCCTGTCTCAAAAAACAAAAACAAAAACAAAAACAAAAAAAAACAGAATGGAATATGATGCTCATTTAAAACATGCTTTATAGTTACACGTGCTTGCAAGAATGTATGTGCGCCATATGTGTGCAGTGCTCACACAGGCCAGAAGAGGGTGACAGATCCCCTGGAACTGGAGGGACAGATGGTTGTGAGTCACCATGTGGGTCCTCTGGAAGAGCAGCCGGTGCTCTTAACCACCAAGCCGTCTCTCCAGCTCTGAGTTGGATACTCTTTTTTTTTTTTTTTAAACATTTATTTATTTATTATGTATACAGTATTTGCTCTACATATATGCCCGGGCAGATCTCAATGTAGATGGCTGTGAGCCACCATGTAGTTGCTGGGACTTGAACTCAGAACCTTTGGAAGAACAGCCAGTGCTCTTAACCTCTGAGCCACCTCTCCAGCCCGAGTTGGATACTCTTATGTACTATAGCCTGCTTGTTCTGACTAATGTGAAGACTATGCAAGATGGTCCCAAACTAAATTTCAGTTTAGTTTGAAATTACATTGGGAGGGGGGAGGGTGAATATTCTGAATTGCTTCACCTTTCAGAACCATCCCCAATATGTGTAACAGCCTCCTGGCATTGCAAGGAAGAAAATCTAAGAGACATATAAGATGTCTTAGACATTCAACCTTGGCAAATGTGTCCCTAACCACCAAACTTAAGACACACTTAAGTCAGTGTGTCCTATCACCATCCCTGGGAGAGATAATGCACTCACCTGCACTCCTTGATCTGCCGTAGTGCCTTGCCAAGTTCATTGTGCTTTAGGCATTCCAGCATGCACTGGATCGCTGCCTCAGTGGACGTGAAGGTCGGCTCTGACCACGCTCCCTCGATGTAAAGCGGGTCTGTGGCAATGGCCGCAGTGGCCTCTTTTAGGTTCCTCTTCAGATCACTCAGTTCTCTGGACATGTTCAGCAGCTGTTTAAGACAAATGCAATGCATTTAGGTACTGGCTGGTATTACATCCTCAAAGAAGTTTGGTCACGAGGGTCTGGTTAGGCAGAAGTTTAGAATCTCTGTAAATAGGGGAGCTGGGTATGGCGGTACATGCCTGGAATCCCAGTACTTGGAAGAATGAGGCAGGAGGATCAACAGGAGTTTGAGGCCAGCCTGGGCTAACCAGTGAGACCTTGACTCAAAACAGACAAAACTGAATAACAGCAAAACCCCACTGACCTATATGGTGTGTGTTTATTTTATCTATCTATCTATCTATCTATCTATCTATCTATCTATCTATCTATCTATCTATCTATCATCTATCTTGGTTTTTTGAGACAGGGTTTTTCTGTGTAACAGCCCTGGCTGTCCTGGGCTTGCTTTGTAGACCAGGCTGGCCTCGCTTTGTAGACCAGGCTGGCCTCAAATTTACAGAGATCCGCCTGCCTCTGCCTCCTGAGTGCTGGGATTAAAGGCGTGCGCCACCATGCCCGGCTGGTGTGTGTGTTTATATGTACATGCTCACAGCCCTGCCTTCAATCTCAGTACTTCTAAAGAATGTTTCCTGTTTAACTGGAAAGGATATAAATGAAGAGCTGGTTACACAGGAAGTGGGCTTGAGAGTAGGATAGATCCCACTCCTGTCAGCCTGACACCATGAGCAGTACTGTTTTGGGAGTTGTTTGTTTGTTTGTGATGGGGTTTCACTATGTAGCCCTGGCCATCCTGGAACTCACGATGTAGACCAGGCGTCCTTGGATTCACAGAGATACAACCACATGTGCTGGGATTAAAAGTGTATTTGGCCATGTCTCACCTGTTCTTTTTTTTTATAAACATACCTCTTGAGAAAGTTTAAAGTTTGAACGAACAGCATACAGTAAGTGGTGAAGAAACTAATAATAAACCAGGTATGGTGGCAAACACCTTTAATCCCAGCATGTGGATCTCTCTGAGTTTGAGACCAGCCTGGTCTACATAGTCAAGTTCCAGGTCAGGTCAGTCAGGGATACATAGTGTAGACCTTGTCTCAAAGAAAATAAACAAACAATAACTAAAAATAGAGTAACAATATTAATAGGTCTAAATGAAAATTATTCATTTCCACTTAATATTTTTAGACAGACGTTAGCTATGGGTATCTGTGTGTTATGTCTATCCCACTGAGCTCATGCAGAAGCATAATCCTAAATCTTTTTATTGTTTTACATGTTATTTGTGTATATGCCACAGTGAATATGCCACAGCAGAAGTTAGAGGACTGCTTTTGGGAGCTTGCTCTTTTCTTTCCACTGTGTGGGACGGGACCTGGGGATCCAACTCAGGCCTGGCAATGTGGAGCCCAACTGACTCCATCTTGAAAAAATATTCTATTTTGTATTAGATTTGACTCAGAGCCGACCTCCAATTCCAGAAAAATACAAAATGTACCTGACCCTGCATTCCAGGGGTGTTCCCTAGTCATCATGGGACAGCTCACTCTGAGAAAGCACCCCAAAAAGTCTAAACAAACTTTCTGCTGGCAAAGCTGACCGATAAAGGTATGGCAACAGCAACAAGCCAATTAGGGATAGACAGGTTCATATGTCTAAATATCACCCAGTCCTAAGCTATAAACTCCTTTCTTTGTTTATGCCCCTATATAAACCCTGTATTTTTGGAGTTTGGGGCTCTCAACTCAAACAGCTGTGTCTGTGAGCCTTGGGAGTCCAAGTTCTAAGCTTCACTAAACAACCCTCATGCCATTTACATTGGAGTTGGCTCCTGGGTGGTCTTAGGGGTCTTGAGAACCAGACAGAACCTGCTGAGCCACAAGCTGGCCCCAAATCCTTAGTCTTTTTTTTTTTTTTTTTTTTTTGAAACAGGGTTTCTCTGTGTAGTCCTGGCTGTCCTGGACTCACTTTGTAGACTAGGCTGGTCTTGAACTCACTCACAGAGATCCACCAGCTTCTGCCTCCCGAGTGCTGGGATTAAAGACGTGCCCACCACACCCGGCCCACATCCACGCTCTTAATACCATAAGCATAAGACTGAGGTGTGTGGTGAGGGGTGGTGGTGCAAACCTTTACTCCCCTGGGCAGAGAGACCTTGTCTTTAAAGAAGCAAAAAAAAAAAAAAAAAAAATGCTGCATGGTTGTGGCACATGCCTTGAGTTCCAACACTCCAGAGGAGACTCTGAGAAACCCTGTCTCGAAAAACAAAAACAAAACAAACAAAAAGAAGGTGGATGTGTCTGTCTGCAGAGGTAAAGCCAAGCCTTTGGATAATGAGGTTAGATTAAGCCATTAGGGCAGGGTGGGAAGGAGAGAGAGGGAGACAGAGAGAAGGAGAACACCTTTGACATTATCTCTTGGATTTGCCTTCAAAAAACAAGAGCTAAGTAGACCTTTTTTCTTTACAAAGAAAGTATATGGCCCTTTATATTACTGTACCTGAACATGTGGAAGGGCTTTTGGGACTGGTTAAAAGGGAGAGGACAGGGGTGGGGGGGGGGGGGCCCAAGCAGCAGGCTACTGTTAAGGTCGGACTACCGCAGGGCTGACAGTTTTGGTGAGGGCTCAGAGAACCAGGATGCTGATGGGAATGTGGTCAGTGAAGGCCATGCAAGTGAGGATTCTGATGGAAAGCAGACTTCTCATGGGAACTGGAGTAAAGGCCATCCTTGTTACCTTGCGGCAGAGAGTTTGGCTTCTTTGTGTCCTTGTCCAGAGACATCCTGGAAGGCTGGATTTCAAAGTGACCAAGCAGAGTACCTAGCAGAAGAGCTCGCCAGACACCAAAGTGTCCAGGCTGCTATGTGGCTGCTCTTAACGGCTTATCGACAAATGGGGGAGCAGAGGGATGATTTGAAGACAGAGCTTATGAAAAGGGAAACAGAGCTGCTTAGCCAGAGGAGGAGCCACCAGGGTATAAAGAGAAGAGACTGGCCAGAGCAGCCTCGGGCCAAGAAGGTTAAAGCAGGTAAACAGCTCGCCAGTGTTGAACCCTGGCAATAAGAAGGATGCCTTGAGAGGACCCCAGAAAGGAGCCCCAAAGCTCACTGGGGATTCTAGCTTGCTGGCAAAGAGGTCCTTGACTTCAGTCATGATTCCGAGGGGCCCGGGTGCACCTCCTATCAGCTGCAGGCCTTATCAGTATCGTTGTGCAGGGGGCTTTGCAGGCAAGAAGAACTTAGCTATGGAGTCATGGCGGTTTTCGCCACAGAAGAAAAGGAAACCCTGGGAGGCCAGGAAGAAAGCTGCCTTCAGGTTAGAGTCTGTGGCAGCGAAGTCACAATGGAGACCCAAGAGGAAAAACAGTGATACCAGCCTCCTCAAACAACGGTCACAGAAAGCTGCAAGCAGTGTGACACAGGGACCTGTAAAAGCTGTGAACATCAGCTGCCACGAAGGTGGAGACCAACAAAATATGGAGACTCCCTCCTAGACACCAGACAACATTTAGATCTGTCCCGGGGCAGAGAATGAGCAGAGAAACCACACAGGGGCAAGGCTGAGCAGAAACGCCCCGACAAAGCTGAGGCACAGAGCGCCCTCCAGGGCAATGCCCACTGGGCTCACAAGGGTAAGAATGCCATTGAATCACTGGGGCCACAGAGCTCCCAGCATGAAATGCCGGCCTGGGAGAGCTATGGAAGGGAGACCGACCCCAGCCTATGAAGATTGAAGCAGAGCCCCACAGGAGAAAAGGTGACTTGGAGGGTTGAGAGTAGATGTTCTCACCACTGGCTTTGCCTTGTCCTTGGGTTCATTATCCATGGCTAGCCCATCCCTTCCTTTTGGGATAGGAAGGGCTGTTTATGTGCTGTGTTCCATCCCTGTAACTTATAAGAACCCAACTGGTTTTGAAACTCCAGGCTCCCGGCTACAAGGTGTTGATGACTGTCTCAGATGAGCCTTGTGAACCAACCCTGGGAGGAGTTAAAACTTTAAGATTGCCGGGCGGTGGTGGCGCACGCCTTTAATCCCAGCACTTGGGAGGCAGAGGCAGGCGGATCTTTGTGAGTTCGAGGCCAGCCTGGTCTACAAAGTGAGTCCAGGACAGCCAAGGATACACAGAGAAACCCTGTCAAAAAAAAAAAAAAAAAAAAAAAAAAAAACTTTAAGATTATTTAATGGGATTGTTATATGTGAGTTTCAGGAGCCAGTAAGAGATGGGAGTTGAATGCTGCGCTTTATTTCCTGAACCCATGCAGGCATTTCTTCCTCTAAATTTTAATGGACACTTAATCAGACCATGGTGTCAAGAAATGGACTTTTGGGCAATGATTAATTAGTACCATTGGAATGGAGCCCCAGTGACTGAATCCTAGGAGAGCATCATTAGAGAGAGGGAGAGAGACACAAACAGAAAGTCACAAGGCTTCCCATCAAGGCGTGGCACTGCCAGAACCAGTGACATTTGGATTCCTAGCTTCTCAAACTGCCAGTTAAACAAACTTACTCTTTATCAAGTGGCTGGCTTCAAGTGCCTTGTTATATTGCTGAAAAGCTGACGTGTACGTGTGCTTGTGTGTGACTGTGTGAGCACGCCCATGGCAGTTGCCTCCCAGCTATAACACTGTAATTCCTATATTACAAGGTTATTTTAAAGATTAAATGAAGTTATTTATATATATATATATATGTAACATTTCTAGTGAAGTTCAGTACATAAGTACTCAAATGCAATTGTCAACATTGCCCCTGTTTTTGTTTGTTTTGAGACAGGGTTTCAACATAGCCCTGACTGTCCTGAAATTCACTTTGTAGACTAGGCTGGCTTTGAACTCTCAGAGATCCTCCTGTCTCTTTTTTCCCAAGTGCTGAGATTAAAAGGTGTGCACCACTATAACCACAGTGTGGACCTTGGTTTAACAGTAAAGGATTTCTCACTATGCCACAGAAAAGGTAGAAGATGCCAGGCGTGGTGACGCACACCTTTAACCCCAGCCTATGAAGACCACCATGCCCAGCTCCCAAGTCATGTCTTAAAGCAAGCCCTGAAGACTCGGACTAGAGAAATGCAGGGGAGTGGCTCTCGGAGACTGGAGGGTTGTGCCTGTGGGCAGGACAAGGTCAGGAGGATGAGGCTGGAGAGAAGGTAGGACAGGCAACAAAGGACAAGAGGACTTTATGTCATTGACTTCTCCCAGATTACATGATTTGACTCCTCCTAGAAGTCTTCTGATGTGAACTGAAATCTCTGATTCGGTGATTAAAAAAAGAGAGACAGAGACTCTGGCTTTGACTATTTATATACTCTGCCTGTAGGAACTTATCCCCTCACTAAAATTCATCTGCCCCCAAAGCTTTGAAGAGCTTCAGAGATATGGGCAATGCTGTGGTTATCTCAGTAGCCAGCCTTGTACAGCCAGAGATGTGTTAAATTCCTGGCTATTCAATGTCATACTTTTTGCATTTTTGTGGGTTTTGTTGGCAATATCACTGTTTAAAATGCCCTCCAAGCACCATGGTGGAAGAGGAGAAGAAAAGATTGGAAGAGCCAGAGTTTTAAGACGACCAGAGCAAGCCAGTGTCTTCCGGACTCATGACCCCACAGCAGCTGTGTGTGGGTACGTACGTGCACAGAAGTGCACATGCAATCGAGGCTAGATGAGGATTTTAATAGAGCTCACATAATAAGTAAATCAGTAGTTTTTCTTTCTGTGTCTGGCTTGTTTCACTTAGAATAATCATACAAATGGGTAAGGTTTCTTTTTGTTGTTTTGAGATTTTGTTTCACCATATACTTTAGACTTCAGGCTGCCCTGGAACTCACTATGTAGTTCAGTTTTGCCTTGAATCCTACTGCCCCAAACTCCTAAGTGTTTGGACCACAGATGTGAGCCACCACACCTAGCAACGGATGAATTCTTTTTTGTTATTGTTTTGTTTTTTTGAGACAGGGTTTTTCTGTGAAGTCCTGACTATCCTGGAACTTCTGTGGGTTGGCCTTGAACCCACAGAGATCCACCCACTCTGCCTTCCAAGTGCTGGGATTAAAGGCATGCACCACCATGCCCAGCTGTTACAAACAGTTTTGAACTGCCATGTGGGTGCTGGGATTTGAACTTGGGTCCTTTGGAAGAGCAGACAGTGGTCTTAACTGCTGAGCCACCTCTCCAGCCCAATGGATGAAATCTTAAGGATAAATAATAGACCACTCTGTGGGGGCTGGAAAGATGGCTCAGCGGTTCATATCACTTCTTGCTCTTCTAGAGGACCCAGCCAGCGGCTCATAACTCCCACTCCTGGGAATCCAACTGCCTCTTTGGATGTACACATACATAAATTAAAAAAAAACTTACAAATCGTACTTTTAATGTACACATCAATGGATGTGTACTGTGCATAAGTCTGCAGGAATGTGGGAGTTGTGTTAACGGAGTGGAGTTACACTCTTCTCTGGACACAGACCCAGAATGGGGATTCTTCAGTCATTAATAACTAGTTGTTATTTCTTCAGCTTCCTCCACACTGTGTTCCACAATGGCTGTGTCAGTCCACATTCCCAGCAGTGGATCAGGGCTCCTTCTGACTTAGGGCCTCAACATTTCCTAGCTATTTTCTAAAAGGCTTGTTGTTCATTACATGTCCACGCGTGGGGCTTTGGGTACCACCATGCCTGGCTAAGTTTGTTATTATTTATTTTATTTTTAAAGGATTTATTTATTTATTATGTATACAGTATTTGGTCTGCATGTATGCCTGCAGGCCAGAAGAGTGCAACTAGATCTCATTATAGACGGTTGTGAGCCACCATGTAGTTGCTGGGAATTGAACTCAGGTCCTCTGGAAGAGCACCCAGTGCTCTTAACCTCTGAGACTCCAGCCCTATTTATTTATTTTCAATAATTAATTAAATTTTATCTTATTTGCATAGGTGTAAGGGTGTCAGATCCCCCTTGAAACTGGAGTTACGGACAGTTGTGAGATGCCATGTGGGTGCTGGGAATCGAACCCAGGTCGTCGTGTGTGGCTTGATCTTCTTGCACAGGTGTTGTGCATGCTGTCACAAGGCTGGCTAGGGACTGGGACGTCATAGCAGTTCTGCCAGAACTGGAGAGGACCATTCTGGTGGCCTGGAAAGCCTGCTCCCTGATGGATAAAGTGCAGCTTGGGTCTGAAATCCTGGCTGGTCCACTGGGTATCTGGGGGCAAGTTATAGTAGCAACTTCTGTGGAGGGTGTGTGTGGAAATGGGGATTATTTGGGGGAGCAGGGAGCTGCAGCCCCTCAGTTGGGGAATGGTATGCTACCATCTGTGAACACAGTAACAGTGACAGCAGAACCTTAGAGAAGTGACCACTGTCCTCCATTGCAGGGTGGAATGTAGCACGGCTGCAGCTCCAGGTGGTGTAGTGTAGCAGCAGGGGGTCTCTACAACAAAGACCTGCAGCTGTTTGCAGCAGGTGTGGCTGGTGCCTCCAGGTTCCCTTGGGGAGAAAGCATCCCCCTATCCTGAGTAGATTCTCTCTGTGATGACAGCCTGGGGGTGGGGAGGGTGAGTGCTCCCCTTCTCCCTCCCCCAAGGTTTCCACTAGGCCCTTGCTCCACCCCTAGCCTTTCCTGGAGTCAGTAGGTCTGTTCGTTGATGGGTCTTTTTAAAGCATTAGGCATCCTGCTATGATTGCTTTTTACATATGGACAATGGTGTATACACTATATTTGCATATCTTTCCGTGTGTGTGTGTGTGTGTGTGTGTGTGTGTGTGTGTGTGTGTGTGTGTTTTTAAGGCACTCATTTATACCAGCAATAGAAATTGCCCATATTTCCTTCTCTCTCCTACCATCATGTTGCCGTGTTTGTGATGAAATTGGCTCCTTTCTGAGTATTCGGCCCCATTGCTCTCCTTCATCCCGCAAGGCCTTCCTCAGGGGAGACTTCCACCAGTATCCCCAACTTTTCTCACCTTTAGTAAACCAGGTATATACTCTCTGCACTTCCTCAATGCAGACAGCCACTCCTTTGCTTTTACCCCTAGGAAAACTGGAGCCCACTTGGAAGCAGTGTGCTCAAATGATTTTTTAAATTATTTTACATTCAGATGCACTAAGGCACCCTGATGCTGAAGTGGGGAGCAGACCAGCAGATATTGAGACATTTCTTTCTTACCTTACAATAAAGGGAGGTGTGAAAGGGTATATGCTAAGGAGAAAACACAAGGGCTTTTCTCAAAGGGTGGCCCATCAGGGTGATGTGTGGCACCCCTACAGTCACTCTTTTCACTACTCTAGCAAACCAGTCAGAGTTGATAATGGAAATATGTTTCTTTCTTAGCTGTGCTTGAATAAAATAGTAATTATATGCCAAAAAAAAGAAAGAAAGAAAAAAGAAAACCAAAGCAAACAAAAACAGCTAATCCAATTTGTAGCATTATAAGTGGAGCGGAAGACGGAGGGAAAAAAAAAAAACAACAACAACCCAGCAAACCAATAACAAAGACGTTAAGTGGCCACAGCAGTGAAATGGGCTGGAGAACTCACCTCAGGCATGGAGCTTACTTCGTGCACTTGGCCGATGAGCTTGCAGTAAGACTGATACAGCAGGAGCAGCTGAAAATGCAGCTTGTACAGCCTCTGACACAGCTCCAGTTGCTAGAGAGGGAGGGTGCATGGGAAGAAACAGCTGTTAAAGATCAACCTGTAAAACTGGTCAAGAGCCAACACACACATTGGTCCTTTAAGCACACAAGGAACCTTTACTATCTGGTTACATTCCAAATTAAAACAAAACCAACCAACCAACCAACCAAACAAACAAAAAACGCAACCCCCATTCAGCAACATCAGGGAGACTGCAACAGTATAATGCAGAATATCCTTTCTATACAATAACGAACAGCTAATTAGACACGGCTAAAAAAAAAGGGTGGAGGGAACGACATTTCTGTTGTATTTGCCAATGAAATACCTATAAATTAGACCTGAGTGGCTGTGTTAATTTTCTTTATAAGCTACAAACTGCTTTTAAACAGCCAAGACTCCTTTTTTACTGGGGGGAGGGCGGCCAGGCAAAAATGGTCACTAGTTCTAGGTGTTAACTTTGTGGGTTGGGTGGCTAGGTGGGAGTCCACTGTGTAGGTCTGCACTGCCGTGGGGTGGGGGGCAGCCGCCCCCGAAGTCTGCAGAAATACAAGCCACACAGTCTGAGGTAGAGAAGAGAGAAATCCCAACGTTCACAGCACCCTTAGGACAAAGTCCTCTGCCGCAGCCTTTCTTACATCAAGGATGGGTTAGCTCCCAGAGTGGGTGGGCAGTACAGAGGAGGAGCCATCCTCCAGCGCTCAGGAGTTCAAGGCTCAGTCTCCAGGGAAAGCCAGTGGAATACCCGCTGTAAACGAGATGTGCGAACTCTCCACTGTTAGGTCTGGAAGAGGCTGAGGAAGGCAGTGTAAATGGAGCCTAGTGTTCAGACAGAACTGAGAGCACTGAGGGACTTAAACACTTTCCCTTAAAACTTAAGTTTGGCCGGGCGGTGGTGGCGCACGCCTTTAATCCCAGCACTTGGGAGGCAGAGGCAGGCGGATCTTTGTGAGTTCGAGGCCAGCCTGGTCTACAAAGCGAGTCCAGGACAGCCAGAGATATTCAGAGAAACCCTGTCTCGAAAA